>QXVX01004868.1:0-24596 GCA_013436065.1 Halocynthia aurantium | reverse complement strand
AAGCGTTGTGCAGCAAAGTGGACATTTTTATCATAATCGGCTCATTTTAGTTAAATATAGCCTCATATTTGCCAAGAAATGTTTTTTCTCTTGGTTGACTTGGGTAATTGTATCGAAGCGTAGCGTCAAAAAAAATTAAACAAGCAGATAAAGGAAAATTACTCAACAGTACGCTAAAAATACTGTTGTTTCAGTAATTTTTTAAATTATTGTTTCAATAACAACATAAAATTTACTCAGCATACCTGGGGAGTTAAAATGACGTACACGACGTCGACGCACAGCACGAACAGTCCGTACACGGAAGTAGCAAGAAGAGCAATCAGGCACGAAGCGGTGCCAATCATTACAATCGAAAATCTGATCACCCAAACGAGCTCATTATCAGAAGCCTTGATAAGGAAAGTAATCATTGTATCAGTGAAATCAGTAACATAACGCTTTCAGTTAAAATGTTGAATTTTACCTTAGGACGTATGACTTTTTGGTAAACATTGTGACAGAACATCGAGGATGAGGACAGTGTGATCGAATCAGTCGATGACATAACAGCAGATGACACAGCAGCCAGACCTATGATTGCCACTGGCAAGGGGGTGAGCTGTTGTAAGGCAATTGGAAGAATAAGTGCAGATTCTTTTCGTTCAAAAGGGCTAGGCAGTCCATAGCTAGTAAGATTCCAATCTGAAAAGCAAGACAGGATACAATTTCAATTGTTCAAACCATTACGCTGTATGCATGCCAAATGGATGTTAAATGGAAATTTGCTGTGCTAATTCAGCATGAACTATTAAAACTCCAGTGGTAATCGTGGGGTCAAGTTCATTTGCTTCCGTTGTACGCTTGTTTTCTATGATGCTAGTTATTGGGGAATTTCATCAAAGTCTATAAATGTTACACTTCCATAAGGTTACCTGTTTGTGTCTGATAAAATAAGACGATTCCAATACTGAAATACTTACCAGTTGACGCTGCAATAGCACCAATTAAAATGGAAGGAATTGTCATGAATACGAATCCGATTGCCGACACTAAAGATAGAATACGTGCTGTTTTTGCGTCTTTACATGCCAGCACACGCTGGTAGTATACTTGCCAAGGGACGGCACCACCGACCTGCAAATGCGAAATGAAAAATTCTCTTTATAAAAAAAGTGGATTGCAACCGCCCTGGACGCTTGTGTGCCAGTGTTTTATGCTGAATTCATAACAAAGGCCCGAGAAGATAAGTAGAACTAAAATCCACCATACCTCGAATACCAGTGGGAATTTGAATATTTATCTAATCAGAATCCTCAACAACACCATACTGACTTCTACGTCAACCATACCTCGAATACCAGCGGGAATTTGAATCTATTCCAATCCGAATCCGCGGGAAGGAAACGAAATAACGTGTTCACACTAACTTCATGGTAGCACATTGCCTCTCTGGCGGTATGAAATATCACAATGTGCCAATGCCTGTTTAATTTTTCTTCCGTCGGAAGATTAATTTTGAATTAAATGGGACAGAAAGAGCGTATTAATTTCTGCACAAGAGCCCAGTAAGATTTAATACACAGGACTTGATTTTTTTTCACTTCAAAATAATAATTTGCGTTTTTTATCGGCCGTTTGTAAGTTGCTACTAACCAAGGTGCATGCAAAATCAATCCATTCCCAAGTCTGTTCCGGCTTTATTTCACCTAACCAGCCCGTTGTGTTCGCAATTGCGTGACTCGTCAATCCAATATCAGTGACTGCTTCGTTCATAAATGCAAAGGGTATACAGAGCCACAGCCCAAAAAACATGCACGCTAGTTGAACAACATCTGTGTATGCTACAGCATACAGTCCACCCACCAGTGTGTAGAAAACTGATATGATTGAGGATATAATCACCGACAGGTTAACGTCAACCGACAATATTACAGAAAGTGTTCCGCCTTGAAATGAATAGAAAACATTGTTTACTAGATGAAATAAAAACCACATGTTATAGCCAACAGCAAGTTTGTATCAACTGGCAATATCACAAATGCCTGTATGTGAGAAAGCGGTTTAACGCTCAGATTAAGGAAAATCGCGAGGTTGAGGCTAATATCGTGTTCAAGAAAGTTGAACCGGCTGTATTAATTAATTAATCGTATTCAAAAAAACGCGAAAATTTAAACTATGGTTATATTTTTGGCATTAAAGAAAGTGTTTTGAGGCAATTTAACACGCGAGTTCAGATTAAATTCAAAACGCCGTGGTAGACGATTTAAAGTCAGGAAACACCAAGATGAAGCAGAATTTTTAACTCTGGGTTCCGACTTAAAAAATTACAGACATCAAAAGGCAAACGCATTCTAACTTTTTAACAAAGTATCGAAAGAGATGGCAGTAACCTGAAGAACGTATGAGCGCGTGATATACGATATACCTTATATATGTCATATCACGAGGGATGGATTATTATTACAGTTTGAATTTCTGATTATGATATCTCACTGGCATACATGAAAATGCTTCGACGGATTTATGTCTTGGCAAAAGTGGTAACCGTATATCTTCGAATTTATCAACCACTTTTTCGTGTTTCTTAAACGGCCCTGAGGCCCATTTCTCACCATTATTTCTACACTTCCACGTCCTTGCCTATTTTTTTTTCGTTATGGAACGTATTATTTTCTCTATAATTGATGGAAAAGAATGGGCGTTAAAAGACCACACATGTACATGATGCTCTCTGGTTTTTTTTCCCAGTTTAATAATCGATTACATTTTTTTTTTTTTTTTTTTTTTTTTAAATAAGATTAGATTAATATACTCACCAAGTGCAGCTAAAATTGATGCAGCCCAGAATACGTCACCAAGGAGAGCGGGCAAAAAAAGCAAAGCTCCCATGTAGCGTCCCAGTTTGTATTGAAGTGGATCCAACATCGTTAGGTAACACTGTGATTATAAAAAAAAATCCATTATTCATACTGTAAGTCATTAGTGTTCAATATATGTTCCTTACAGCATTCCTCATCTTTTCCGCTAGGAGTAGTCCAATCATTAGGACTCCGATTGAGAGGCACCAAGGCGCTTGCGTCCATAGCAGTCCAAGGCCTGGCTTGTAAACTGCTTCAGCAGATCCGTTGATGTAACCTCCACCAATCCAGGTAGCTAAATACAGATATTTAACATTATCGATGCCATAGTTTGCTATATATTATATCACGTACTCGATTTATGGATAAGCAAGTTAATCGAAAAATCTGTAGCTGTAACACCAGCAATACCGTAAGCCAGTGCTTTCCAAACTGTGTGTCGCCTGCAATGCGAAGGTATGTCGCGCACGTAAGGGAAAATCTTTACATTAAATTAAGCATTATAATTTGTTTCAGCGCGTCAGATCTGTTATTTGTAATTTTGTAATCATGTATTGTATCCCCTTTCATATTGGTACACAATGCTTGGGTGCAACAAAATTAATTATGAATTTTAACATATAAAATGCTAATCTAAGTTCAGATTATACTTAGATTCACTGTCTATCAGTATCTCTCATAAGGGATTGAATTAACCTTTGGTTTGCTATTAAAACTGAATTGCTGTGTTGCGAAATTATGTATGTTTGAAAAGTGTGTCACCAACTGGAAAAGTTTGAAAAGCTCTGCGGCGTAAGCGAAGGGAACGATTCGGCTATTCATCATCAGCCTATCGTGTTGCAGTATTTTCACTCGTGACTTACTTCCTAGTTGCGCAGTAACAAAGCGCTTCGATTAATAATTTCATGCGCGATTTACATGGACGGAACTCACGCGAGGAAGTAGTTAACATCCTTTAATAGTTAGCTAGTTGTTCTGCCGTTACATTTTCTCTCGTGAACTGCGCTACTTACACTGCAATAGGAATATGCATATGCTATCGTATTGATGTTTTTATGATCGCACTAAATCGATTTGACATGTGACTCGAGTTGTTTCGATTTTGATTCCAATTGACTTCGTGATTACCTCGACTTGACTTGAGGTTACTCTTGATTACGACACTGATTACTAGCTTCCCTTTCTTTAATTTGAAATTTAGTAAATGGTAATTTCCAGGGACCCAAGTACAGTCTCAAACTCCGTACTTGTATCCCGTTCTGTAAATGAGCTAGTGCTTACCTGTCATTGTAAAAGCTCCGAGAAAGAAACCGATATCCCGTTTGGCAACCATGATAACTTCACTCTTCCTTCTACCTCCTAGTTTCCTTTTACTCCATGCTGCATAAATCCCAATACACAGAATAAGGATGTACATGAGTATAACTACAACTAGTCCAGTTACATTGAGAGCCATTGCAATCTGTTTAATATAGCTTCTGTGCAGAACCGGGATATTTTCTAAGCTAATAGCGCAAAATGAGAGTGAAAGATAAGAACCGAGTGCTGCTGTCAGCCACGATATAGAAAAGAGCCTTTTTCTTACTATACTCTCATGCACCTTTTTCGCTTTCTGCACGTATCGAAACGATATAGATTATAGACCACAGTAACTGAAAATTTGCGTTTTTCTCAGGTTGGACCACCGTCAAAATTCTTTATTGCATTCAAAGCTGCAACCAGGTAATTAAATTAGACTTACTGTAACCCACAGTTCACGAATGTACCAAGTACCATAACCACCTAGTACTTGTACTATACCTACCTTCATAATAGAATAATTACTATGCTTCCTTCATACATAATAATACTTTCCTACTTCATATTAGTCTTCCTATATATATATATATATATATTTACTGTCATATACACACATAGATACTGGGAAACTATTGATGTGATAAAATTCTATACACTGCCACTTCACATTTTATGCATTAAAATATCTCTTGTTATCCAACACACCATGTACTGACTGCTCTGACATCCAAACGTTATATCTGGATCCGTACATAAATCTGTATCAAAAATTTGATCTGCTTCTGAGAAAAGAGCTTTGAATAGTGGACAGCTAGTTGGGCTAGATAGGTTGTGCAAAATAAATCATGGTTAGCCGGCCATATGCCACATGAAATGAATAAGTAATGCAATCCAGCATGTGACCTACCAGAGTTTCATAACACAGCTAAATAATACCACAACAGTCGTCAGGTTAAATAGTGGCCGGAAATAGTTCCATATTTCCAATAAACTGGTACTTCCATACAGTGTATTCAATCGTAATAGTGAGCAATATCAACAATATATTTGAAGTATCCGTGCATAGCTTATTCGTCTATAAATATAGTTTTTCTAGGGTTGGTATTGAAACTTAGCAAACTATACACCAGCATGCTATCTACCTCTACTCCTTTTACAGTATTACAATCTCTTACTAAATTGCCAACTACGTTGACAACACAATACAATAGCAGGCAAAATAGTAATACACTATACAGCACAGTCATGGATGAGATTCGGAATATGCGGAAGCGTATTGTTTCGAACTAAATAAAATCATTTGGCGTGTAACCCAACCCATACGATCTCTTATGGTATTTTTCTTTACCTATACAATTACAGCATTGACTACAAGAATGGT
The DNA here is from genome assembly GCA_013436065.1 of Halocynthia aurantium. NCBI lineage: Eukaryota > Metazoa > Chordata > Ascidiacea > Stolidobranchia > Pyuridae > Halocynthia > Halocynthia aurantium. The sequence goes on along the minus strand of QXVX01004868.1, from coordinate 19,076 downwards.
TCTCGTAGGTCGTAGGACGTTTGGATAATCTACTTTATTTTACTCAAGTGGATTAGGAATGCCAGTTCATGAACAATTCGACAAGGAATGATTATAAACTATTTACTTTGATTAATCTAGAATCTAGATCAATCTATTTACAAGGTCTTATCTAGGCCAATTGGAAACTTTTATTTTGTGTTCTTGATTTAATGACAGTACAGTACACTGAGTACAGTACAGTAGTGATACAGCAGCAAATCATATTCCTGGAAACAAACAATGTTGCTAATTGAATAACTCCCACGCTATTGTTTTCCACAGATTTACATATAAGAAGTGGTTCGGCAACCTACAGACGGCGACAGGAATCTCATTTTACCTTTAGATAAGGATGTACACCAATAAGAAAACCAAGCCTTAGCTAAAGACCGTCGAGTACTGCCAGAACATCCTATGCCAAAAGAAATGCAGGTTAGTATTAATCTGTGCCAACTGATCATAATTTATATAGTTTGATAAAGTTTATATACTCAATATTATCCAATACATTTAAATACTCATTGCATAGAACCACGAAGCGTTTTGTAGCTGAAAAGGCATGCCTTTTATAACTTCGTTCATTCTCATCATTAAATACCGTCACATAAAAAACAAAGAGCGACATTTCCCAGCGTTATTTTTTCCATTACAGGACGTACGTGGTTAAAATGAACTACACGTCCAGAGTCAATAACAAATTCACTAGATAATCTGCATACCACTAATCAAGCATCGGGGTTGAATTAACAATTAACAAAAGTAGCCTATGCCAAAATAGGCACGTTTCTAACAAAGAAGCGCAATAATAGTTTCCAAGGCACTATTCTCCAACATAAGCACGACCAGGCAGTCCTGCATATGATCTAATCTTGCCACTCCTTTTCATTTCCTGAAGTTTAACGCTGTTCTCTTTTTGCTGCGTGCAAAGTAAGATTCCTCCCTCATAGATTAACATTTTCTGTGGTCTCTATGCAATGGGAAATTACACTAGCTTGTTCCAACTCATTTTTAAGCGGAACCGTTATATCCTGTACGTGTAGCTAATCTACGTATGCAGGGAGATCTACTTCCGAACCATATGATAAACGTTAGGTACTCAATAGCGATGATTAACAGAGTTACTCACGAAGGATGTACCGTACTTGTATTCCATACAAATTTAAATGATAATTGTATCAATTTAGAATACGTCTCTATATCACATTAAGAATGTGAAATTGACATATTTAACATTGTTCGATATAACTTAAGCTGTACATGACCGCCTACTTGACTTAAACCTAATCCGTCTTCAAGGCATGTTAAGTGAAATTAACTATTGTTTCAGCCTTGGGTATCTTGACACATTTTGTGCACTACATTTGGCTTTGCTGTAATCTATTCGAAAGTGAGTAGGCCCCGTTGCATCTTGAATTTATAGTTTATTGTGAGCGCCATGTACTGTACCACTGTTGAAATTGGCATATGAACTAACTGAATACTTATACTTCTTTTCTTACTGCAGAGGTCACTTGCCCTCCTACCCTTTCGAGTATGTTGTCTAGACTTGTAAAGAATTCTAAAATTAGCATCTATACCGCCTATATACGCAACATGAGCGTATGAACAGATTCAACATGAGCATTCTACATAACGCTGCATCTGTTTACATTCACATGTAGCCAACAATGAATAATGCAGTGGCAACCATTTTATGAGTCATAACGACAGGAAGACATTTCCAATACTATGACTGTTCTTTCAGGATTCCTGTGAATAAACGTGAGGCTTGAATAACTGTATCAGGTTAAACTGCGTGGTAGATCAAAATGGTAACGTAGGCAACAATCATATGTATAAAACGAATGTAGTGGCTGAAATGGCATTATCGCCTATTCGCCAATATCGCCAACTATGTTGCAAAGCCTTTATTTAGCTAATTTGTGTTTTGCCTAGACGGGGTCCAGACAGTGTCTTACGGCCACATTTTCTTACTTTCTTATCGTAATTCTCACGATTCATATTCTTAAAGCGACATTTTCTTACTTCTCCGTAAATCATGTTGTTTTATCTTACGTTTATCTTAGGAATTTATTGATTAGGAATTCCCATATTTCATCTAGTGCAGTGGTTCCCAAACTTTTTCTACTCGCGTACCATTCTGACGTCTCGTACAGTGTTCTCGTACTAAATACAAAGTTTCGCGGCACTCCTGGAAATCTCTCGTGTCGCACTAGTGTGCTGCGGCACACAAATATTATAGAATATGCAATTTGACACAAAAATAACAACAACATGTTGCTGTTAAGGTTGTTTCGTTAGCACGTATTCCTAAACTTTTGTCCAACACTGTAAGTTGCTCGCGTACCACCTGGGAGACCTTCGCGTACCAGTGTGCCATAGTTTGGAAACCACTGAATTCCAGTGTAACGATAAGCCTATCACTAACGCTGTAGAATTATCTGATTCTATATATTTAATAGACGAAGCGCTTAATGACCTCAAGATCCCTTCCTAAGTGGTTGAAAAATTCTCAGAACACTCCTGAAATAACAAAATATCTAAGATATAAATGCACCAATGATTCATATGCCGATAAATTGGAGGAAAAAATGCAACGAGAGCCAGCGCTCGTTCATCTGGTCGATCCAACATTGAGCTACTGCATAGTCGTGGAGCATCACATTCCAAGGGTACCACAGTGTTCGTTATAAGTGATGAGTCTTGTTTTCCAGCAACCATTCGGGCAGAAGGTATTTATGGAGTCTGACGTAATTCAATCCTTAGCAACTATATTGTCCCAAGGGGCTTTTTTCATTTCCGAGAATCTTACCGCTCAGCTTTCATAGGGAACCAATGGACTGTCATTCGTTCATCTCAAACTTCGAAGTCAAAGTAAATACAAAGCCGTTAGCACTCGAGACAAAATTTACCGGCCATTCAAATCTTGTCTGCCTTCCGGTATAAATGATGAGACTAGTTTTCCAGACATGCAACCAGTGGAGCAGAAGGTATTTATGGAATCTGACATAATTTAATCCTTAGCAACTATATCGTCCCAAAGGGATTTTTAAGCTCCAAGAATCTCACCGCTTTCCTTTCACAAGGATCCAATAAACTATAATTCGTTCATCTTGAACTTTGTTGTCAAAGTAAATACAAGTTGGCGCTCGAGAGCAAATTAGCCTGCTTTTCAAATCTATGATTGCCCTAAAAGGCTAAAAGATCTCGGCGATATAATTTTCAGCGCTTCTCCTGTACATTAGAGCTCCCCAGATGTTATTAGGGAGCTTGTGCTATGTAATTACCTATAGTCACTGACGGGAATGGACACAAGCTATTACTAAAACCTCTATGAGGGTCACCATCATCGCTACAATGACCCCGGCGTTGCCGGTACCCTATTAACACTGCTGTGTCGACTTTGTCAACTTTCCTTAAACGTCCACTATCTATTTCGCTAATATGTCACTAAACCATTAACCTCTTAACAATGCTTGTATTTAGTCAACTTGAGTGCTAAGTAATTAGTAAGGCAGTGAGAAACTCTTAATTCGTAGTAAAATTTTATAAAAAATTATCTCGATTCTTGATGACGTAGAAATAAAAATGGGTAATCTTTGACTGTTTTCCTCTTCTCATATTCCAAAGTTGCCTGAAATACATTAATTACATTCAAGAAATGCAATGCTGAACGCTATTCGATAATTGTTTAATCCGTGCATCGGAAACAGCAATGAATGTGTGTGGGGGTGTACGTGTTCGATCACATTATAGAACGTAGTCAACGAAGTAGTGGATCTCGAACAATGAATGAACTAAAACTGCTAATAATTACTGCAACGACTTTACCTATATCCGCTAGCTACCGCTATACTCCTCCAACGTACTATTATACTATATATACTATTTAATAATTACCGATGAATGTATCTGATGAACGGTTCCATAGCCAAAAGAATACGGGAATTAAAGTCGGCCATCTCGTTATTTATTGGCAATTACGAACCTAATGTCGTCGTTACAGTATTACCCGTTAAAAGCAATCACGATTAAGTAAACATCAATCTTATGCGCCATTTGTCAAATCCTCAATCTGATTTCAAAAATAAATGTCACGCAACTATTTTTAGCGCTTCCTTTCGCAAAATTGCTTATCGCGGGGGAATCTTATTGTAGATATGTTTTATCAACGGGATCGGTAACATAAATGCTCTAATGTGACTAATGTGACAGTGCTGGTGCTGCTCAGCCGATAAACCCGAAAATTTACTGTCAATTTAGCTGAATCGCTGATGTAAAGTTAAATAGATACCACTGTTTATTTGCAAAATATTACCTGTTTTGTAGTCTTAGTAGTGTCCACCTGTTCGCATTAAATAAATAAAACAATTACGATGCTTAGAAATCCAAAATGTTATATCCATATACTGTTTTACCTCCATAGCTTCCATATCCACTACCTGTGTGAGACAAAATATAATAATTTACAGTGTTACATTGAATAAACTCAAACAAATATTATGGTATTTGAAATTCAAAATGTTATGTATCAATGCTGGTATACCTTTGTAACTTCCGTATCCACTACCTGTGTTAAAAGGTAAAGATAAAGATTTACACACTGCAGTGTTACTCGGAGTGACTCCGATATTACGTTCCTTGATATAACGCGAGGGGTCGTTTTTAGCGGCTATGCCAATTAAGCCCAATATAATAAATCTTGCATTACTCCGGCTTTATTGCTAATACAAGACTGAAATAATTTTAATTGAATATTTTGAATGTTTAGCAACATCTTGCAATAGAAATTTTTAATTTAAAATTCGCAAAAAATAAATAAATACGAATCAATTATTATGTCAAATGTGCCATTATCTGTCCCAACCCAATTTGACCCCTCATATTTTTGAACCCCAATTCAATGCTACCCTGTTTTTTTCGCAATGTCATTTTATTGACCCCGACGATCGCGTTATAACGAGCTCATTCAGTAAATGTTCGAATGCATTATATACCTTTGTAGTAGTTGCTACCTTGCGGGTAGTTGCTACTGTAGCTGTTGTCATAGGTACCGCGTCCTTGGTTGTAGTATCCGCTGCCATATCCTACGTACAAGTGAGGCGTTTATAGTATTTTTTCATGGCTATGTGTAGGTGGAAATAAGTGTTCATTCACCTTTGTTATATCTCCCACTACTGCCATGCTTATTGTAACCGCCGCTGTATCCTTTGCTGTACGATCCGTGGTGGCGATGCCCTATGTACATGTGTAGCACATAAGACATTGTTTGCATCAAACATTGCTTTGTGCAATCTATTCAGTACGTTTTCGTAGCACATTGAGAATAATTCTACAAACCTGAACCACTGCCTCTGTTGCGTCTGTTGTTGTATCCGCCTAGAATGTAATAAAAATTGCAAACACTATAGTACAATGATCATGTACAATGCTAAAGAGTGGCAACAACAAATGATTAGAAACCCATACCGTATCCTCTGTATTGTTGCCCGGAGTAATAATCTGAAAAAGAGCCATAAATGTTAAGTTGTTCTATAATAAGGCGACACCCGAAATACACTGATTTCCTGAAGTTAATCAAAAAAACGCTGGGGATGAATAAAAATTTATCTGCTGTCACTCTTAGACAACTTTAACAAGTTGCATCAAATCCAATCTACAAATTTCTTTAGCAATTTGTTACGCGATTTTCTGTTTGTCTATTTTAAAGTACGACATTACTTAATCAATTTCAGAAATGTTCCCTGTTGATTTGGAAAAAAAATCAAGACATTTTTCGCTTACCTCCTCCGCGATTGTTATTATATCCACCAGAGTAACCGCTTCCAGAGATCCTGTAACTGCACGCTGCATATGAAATTTTAAAAAGTTTGTAAGTTGTGATGTAAAAATTTTTTTTGGGCACAATTTCGAATGCTTATTTCATTAATCAAAACAAAATATATTATGAATAATTCTCAAAATTAATTCTAAAATTGCTCCTAATAATTCGACTTACCTACAGCGACGACGCACAAGAGGAAAAAAAGTTGAATTTTCATATTTGCCGCTAGAAGTCTTACCGTATGCCAATATGCTTACGTTAGTGAAGCTTGCAGAAAATGTGATCACACTGAAAAATACCGCCCATATATAGAAGAGATTTTTTGAATATGATTAATTAATCTAATTGAAAAGAAAATGTGCTGAAGCCATTTGAACATTTGCTAATGTTCGACGAAAATTAAAATAGCAATTGCCTTCCGAATTTCATCAAAACTCCTATATATATGATTGATTATCGTTAATGGCATCGAACAGAAGAAATATAATGAAACTGCATCTTAACATCACGTAGTTTTACTTGACATAGTGCCACGAAATGGATATAGTAATGAATGTTAAACACGCACGCCCTTTACCGGAGCAATGATGATATCTCCATGTATACTATCGAAAATGTTTCTGTCTGTTTATTTATGTTATCCTTTGAATTAGTTACATCAATTAAATTCAATATAAATTAAGTAGGTATGAAAATTGCTTTTCCAAAATTAGGCACGACTAAACTTGCTTCGTCTGCATCTACATATAGGTAATATATCAAACTGTTCTCTCGTGTTATGTTTCGACTCAATAATAACCCATTCTGTTCCTAATTTTATCGTAGAATGACCGGGAATGCTATTATCAAATGTACTTGACTACAGATCTGATTGCAGGCGCAAAATTTCGTTCTGTGATGTGATTCATGTCAGATGGCGACTGTATGTCAGGTAAAGATTTTGATTTTGATTTTATTTACAATTTTTACTATATAACAATATTTTAAATTGCCCATGCGCTTTGTTTGATCCAAAGTCTATCTAATGGATGGCCTGTATGGTCAGGTCTACCATATGCCTGGATCGAAAAATGAGCACGTTAGGGAAAAATCTTACTATAAAAAAATACACAAAATTCTTAGAAAAATCGTTTCATTTAAGCGAGGAAGATCAAATCACTTATAACATGTTAAATCAGAAATGATCTGCCTCAGCGGTCCTTCGTCCTTGGAAATCAGCTCGTGCATCTCATAAAATTTGGGAAACGGAAAGGGGTCATACCGATTGGCCACGAACCAACATACGTATGTGAAATAAGCGCAATGATATTTTCTAAGACACCGTTTTTCAAAATAAGCACGAATCTTAGGAATAAGTACGGTCTGGCATCCCTTTGTATAGTATAGCCATTGTTGGGTGATCGTTTGTATCAGCTCTGGGTGAACCATCAAGCAAATAAGCATGTGCTTAGGACGCTAAGAAGGGAAGGGTCTCACATTCTTCTTCAGTATCGGATTTACAATGGACCATTGATAAGTATATATTAAGTTGATCTTTTTTAATGAGCTACTCCATGTTTATTGGCATCCACATCGCACGTGCTTAAAATGAATGTCTCGTAATAGGATATAGAGACGTCTTCTCACTGTCGTTGTATTCTCAATCTAACATCACTTTTTTATGTAATGTAATAGTGATGCTGTAGAATTTACTGTAAATGAATCTTGTTCTGAAGCTTTGTTTGACTTTGAAATATAAAATTATATTTCATGATTTAGTATTGTTGTATTGATGTGGTATTTTGAATTACATATATATGGGGCTACCGTAATCTTTTCAGTACTGAGGGCCTCTAAAGGTCTCAACCCGGCGTTGCTTTGTATGTTATTATGAAATTGCTCTATCTAGTGAGAAATTAATTAAGAATAATTACCTAATTCAAATTACGTTTTTTATGCGAAGTTTTTAGATCCTTGCTACGTCGAAACGCTTTGATCTCCATGCATTACGAAAATCAACGACTTACAGAAAATACGACTCCTATCATCATTCGTAAATCATATTATTAAAAAACTACGATAGTTCCGCTTACGAGCACTGCAAGTGGTTGGTTAACGGTTGTTGTAGGTGACACAGGTAACACAGAAAAGGGAGCACATCACTTGGAAGATAGAGTATGGCCAGCGACGGCCATTCCGAATTAGGCTAAATACCGACTTACTAAACTTGTTTTTAAGCGTGCACACGAAATTTGAGATGATCATAAGTGTGTAGTGAAGAAGGGCTCGAAGATGTAGACCATTTTAATGATTAAGAATCAGGAATGCAAGTGTAGCGATCACACGTGTGACAGAGTTGCGATTATGAGTGTTAGAGTTTATTGTTAGTTTAGTTTGTACTCTGTCGTTCTAACTGCTACAAATACACTCCTGATTACAAGGAGGGACTCCGCTATCGTTGTCCAGTATTCAGAAGGTCACATAAAACAAACGTAATACTTCGGTTAAATGATGTCTCTCGGTATGGTATAAATCAATACAAGATTTTGTCTGTATACTTCAATTATATTCACAGGCTCGTATCATCAACACAAATTTGATGCTACGAGCTAACAATCAAATACTCCAATCACAAATCAGTATCAAGTATATTTTTCACTCCACGTCTCTACCAGTATCCCGAGACTTATTTTCTACCTAGCCCTTCGCTAGCCAACTCCTCGTCTCACCATGTCCTGAGACCTATCGTTATCCACTCCGCCGCTTCGTTAGTCGGCGTATCTCTATATTCCCTGCGAGATTACATACAGTAACATTTCCCACAGTTAAATATCATGTTTAGGAAGTGATTCTAGGGCTTCACATGTTTCCCAGCATAAAAGGTTCGTACATCTCACGCCATTACGTCACCCGTTATCGTTATATTCTCCACTACTATTTGGTCACCAATATTACCATCACCAAATCTCTGTACAATTCTATTCCCTATACAAGCACCAGGTTCGAAAGTAATGAAAATGGACTTCGACAGATCTATCACAGCTCAAAAGTAAGATTTTACCTTTTCTTTTCCTTACTGATGATTTAAATTTAGAATTTGAAAATTTGAATTTAGGGACAAACCCTTTTAACAGTGTCGTTTCCGCTAGCTTAATTATTAAAACGCCGAATCACTGTGATTCAATGTTTTTTGACCTAGATTTTCGAGTCAATATCATCAATTTAATGCAATTTGAACATTCGCAATCAAGTCTGCACATTTTTTCGGAATAACTCCAAAGCATTGATTATTTGGAAAAATACTTAGAATTATTTTCAGTTCGTGCTGACATCATATTTTCCTAAATACAGCAAAACTCGAATACTGGGAATTTACGAATACCTGTATATCTATCCCACAAGGTACTGTTGACACCCGGTTTCCCTGATCCCGATTTACCCGATTTCAAGTTATCAAAAAAAGACTATTCCAAATGGATCACAATAAATGGCATCCACTGTATATATAATATGCACGAAAGTTTATATGTCTGGAAAAAACGTCGACATACCTACCATACCAACGGGAAATAGCACCTATGCAAGCATTTAAATTGCGCACTATGTACAAACCTACGAATTCCATCTATAAAATAACCTTACCGTGATATCAACTCAGAAATACAAGTCAAGCTCGTTATTCTTTTAATTGACAAAAAATGGAACTACATGAAAATAATTACAAGCGCACCTGTCATGCTTTCATTTATGCAAGATTTTTCACAATCCGAGGTCTTGTCTTACTTTGACAGAAAGTTAGTAATAAAATACCTTAAGGCTGTTATAACAAGTTGTTCGATGGCAAAACATATTGTTTGTTGTCATTACTCATTTACGAAATAATTCGTCTTAAAATGTTGGTTACCCGATTAGAAAGGAATGTTGATTGTTATGTGTTTCGAAATCCATTAAATTATCAGCATTCCAGATGAATTCACTGAATAATGCAAGTCTTCTCAGTGCAATTGTGGTTAGTGCTGAATACAGTCTTAAATGTCGATATTCACATTGGTGCCTATTTATCTTTTCATATTACCGGTCAATCTCAGCAAACGTAGGTCAAGAAAAGACTTTGAGAATTGTTTTGTATTTCAAATTGAATTGAAATTGTTATGGCAACCACACGGTGATTGAAGAACCACTTGTCAGGCCGTGATTTTGCATCTCTGTACTAATGTTAATGTGGTCGACATTATAATGGGGGTCCATGTAAAGCACGAAATAACTCTCAAATACTGGGGCTGATTCATGCAAAAGTTTGGTGAGATTGGAAGAGGATCAGAAAAGAAAATCGGCCTCAATGTTAAATGTGACTTTTGAGACACCGTGTATATATGTTTTCTATGTATGTAAGAGTAGGGAAAGCTTCCAAGTATCAGTGGGTATGAGTATCTTGCATGCCATGCATGAATCACTTCATGAAATTCTTTCCAGCACTGTATTTTTTAGATCGGTGAGGACCATTGGTTCCTGAACGGGAAAACTGAAGTAGCATCGCCACGACTCTCGGAAGTCCGAACGTGACATCCATGAACGAAGTAACGCCTGACGAACCATATCCGAGAAGTTGAATTTCCCTTCTAGTGGTAATATAATAATAATGCATATAGCATATATGTACCTTGTGTACGATTATTTGATTTACCTCTCTAGTGGTAAAAGGCATTTAATAGTGTCTTGTTTACAGATCGCAAACACAAGATTTTGTACTAAATTCGGGTTGTGAGTTGGAAGATTNTAACAGCTTGTGAATAATCCATTTTATTGATTTTTAATAAGTTACATTTTAACAAGGTTTTAAATACTGTTGTCTTCACATTGTTTCCTTCAGAACTTGTATATAATATTTTATTGGTAGAGACAAAGGTGTAGTAAGAAGAATTGTTAAGAACCAAAAAAGAACTTTCCAATTATTGTATACAGTCGTCCCTCGCTGTATCGCGGATTTTATATAATATTCTATTGCATGTATTTTAATGAAATATTGTATGTATTTTATTTCATGATAAAGGCCGTGCCGCACAGTACTAGTATGTTTAAGCGCTAAAAGTTTAAACAAATTGAATAACCGGTCAAATGATCGTGGGAAAGGTTAATAAGGTAATTAAGAGTGTGTGAATGATTTATAATGGTTCAAAATACATTTAAATATATTCAAATAATTAATTAAATATGTGGTTTTCTACTTTGCGGAGTTTCACCTATCGCGGGAGGCTCTGGAACGCACTATCTGCGATAGGTGAGAGATTACTGTAATTTATTTTTTTATGCAACATTTATTACTCGATTATGATTAGCGTTAAATACGTAATTAAATAAATTTTACTATCGATTATGCTATATACGAGTGCAGTCAGGTCTTGATTAGTTCCTTTCGAAAGACTGAATTAATTACTACGTATTATTATTCAATATCATGCTATTCAAGGGTATTGTAATATTGAATCTAAAAAAACATAAAACAGAATATGTTTTTATTAGCATTTCAGTATTGTTACATTTATTAAATCGTAATTTAGTGAAGAAGTAATTTCAATGTATCTCATAAATAAAGAAGAAACTGTTTGTGTGTATGTTCGTTTGCCCATAACTCCAAAGTTTCTTAACTAGGCGCTCTGAAAACTTTCATGGGCTTCGGTTTCGGGCGGGAATAGGTAATAGGCTATTTTTTCAAATAGGGGTCCTCATCGTGGTCCCAGATCACCTTTTTTGATTAATTTAGTGAAATTCAGACAATAGACCACTGTGACATCACTGACTTGATGAATCGGAGACTCGGCAGCCTAAAAATATGCTTTATGACGTCACAAAGGCCAAGATTTTGAACCTAGGCAAGCTATTTACCGCTATTCTTTACATGCCAACGGGATATAACTCATACAAATTCCCCATAAATTGAATTATTAAAGGAAGGCCGGGTCACATTAAATGCAAACAGCTAGTAATCTCATAAATAAAGAAGAAACTGATCGTGTGTTCGTTCGCCCATAGCTCCAATGGTTCTTGACTAGTGCTCTGAAAACTTGCACTGGTATCTGTTTCAGGCAGGAATAGGTTATAGGCTACTTTTTTTCAAATAGGGATCCCTATCGCGGCCCAGATCACGCTTTGTTACTGATAGTTTTTCGTTGACAATAAGATTTGACCTTTATTGAAAGAGTTCGTGATATTTGACCCGCAGTCTTGTTGAGATTACCTTCCTGGAGATCAGACTAAAGAGGATTGTGCTAAGAGAGTTAAGAGCTAGGCGTCCGCCCTATAGTACGGGTAAATGATACTATACAGTACTAATACGTCTGAATGGTCCACTTCCTAATCTTTCTCTGAATGCTAACAAATGCAATATCGCCGATGTACTTTCAATTTAGTAGTGTATTGCGCCATCATTAAAATGACACGTATGAATGAGTGAAGTGATGATCTATGGCTATGCTAATGCCCGTATTCAAGAAAAAGACGATAAGACGAAAGAATAGTAAAATTGGGGTTGTGTGCTCAAAGTAATGATATGGTGATCGTTTTAAAGAAGATTCGTATCCGTGGCTGTCCGTCTAGTAATCCGATTTATCCTTTTGCTACAGCCTGTAATTTAATTATAAATCAGTGTACATTGTTCTGTGTGATGTAAAGGAGGTTACGGCACTAGACGTGGGTCGTCCAGTGCAGTAACAATAATTCGTTCAGCGCGACAGAGGTCAGGCGGAACAACTTTATATATATATAAATACTCGTACATTTACCCAAGAATATTAATAATACAGATTTGGTTGATTAGAGACTATACCCCAATATTGTCTCTGTGCTGTCTGCCTGAGCTGAATGATAACTTATGGCCAATTGAAAGCAAAATTCGAAAATATATTTTTATACCGAATACTGTACATACCTTTTTCCTGTAGCCAATAGTATCTTTTACCTGTTACACAATCGAATTACATCACACAATTAGTTCCTAGTCATGTAACTAATATCTGTTACATTGGAATTAAAGATAACCTTTCTTTTTTTCATTTTATTTTCATTTTTGTGACCGTGGATGTATTTGCCATCTGAAATTGTTGCAAAATTGTATTGTAAATTTCTTGACTACAGTGTTCGACAAAAAATAGGTTAAAAACGAAAACTGCAATCTTCGGTTGTAAAAAAATACCTTTGTCGAGTTTTTTGTCTTTTCCACCACTGTACAAGTCCCGGCCACCATCTGCATTTGAATATGATCTTTCAATATTCTAGTTAAGTTCATGTGGGCACATACTGGCATATATACTACACTTGCCTTTGCGATCAGTAACGTAGTCTTTTCTATCATGGCCGCGGTCCCCTTTGCGGTCTTTACCTCGATAACTATTGTAGTCGCCTGAACCGTAATTGTCATCATAGGGCATGTTATCTAAAATTGTTGCAATATAAATGTGCTACATACGTGCTACACCATTACTTTAAAGACAATTAACTAACTAAGTAAATATGGCTATATCAAATATATAATTTGGTGGAATATTTTTTGTTTTAGATTATTTATAAATGTATTGAAAATAATAATAGTCTGTTCTTGATTTTTGATATAAAATAACTTGTAATACATATTATATCAGAGCTGAGAAATATGCCAGTTTTATCAATGCAAATAGGCTGTCCATTTTTACTGCTAAAACTTGACAAGGATATCTAATGAACGCCTCTAACTCCCTCTTGTGGTACAGAATACAGGGAAAATATATTGAGAATATATATTTCATCTTAAACTTGAAAGTAGGGCGCCTTTTGTCTGTTTAAGAGTTGTGTATATATTGTACTTACCTCTGCGGCGAGTTTGATAGTCGTCTTTATCATAATCTCGGCTCCATTTAGAATCATACTTTTGATATTTATCGTAGTCGCCTCTACCGTAGCGGTAAGCATTCATCATGCTATCTAAATTGTATGGAGAGCGATGCATCCTACTTTAACAATCTGTGTATATATTCTACTTACCTCTGCGGCGAGTTTGATAGTCGTCTCTATCATAATCTCGGCTCCATTTGGAATCATACATCCGATATTTATCGTAGTCGCCTCTACCATAGCGGTAAGCATCCGACATGCTATCTAGATTGGATGAAGAGCGATGCATCCTAATTTAACAATATGTGTATATATTCTACTTACCTCTGCGGCGAGTTAGATAGTCGTCTCTATCATAATCTCGGCTCCATTTGGAATCATACTTCTCATATTTATCGTAGTCGCCTCTATCGTAGTGGTTAGCAGCCCACATGCGATCTAGATGATAAAAAATGCACCCTACTATAACAATCTATTTATCGTGACGAGAAACTTAGTTCCGTACTTCCTCGAGATAAGAATACCGCAAGGTAAGTTATTTTCTTATTAACTTATGAGGATCTTATTTTCTTATCATTCCAAAATACCTGCGTCATATTTTTTCATGCCATACTTCAAGTAGTCTGTTAAAACAATTAAAACGTATGGATAAAATAAGCGATGTGAGCAAATAAGTTATGTGAAGTTAAGGCCTGCTGCATTGCCCCCAACAAATCGATGCAAAATTGACGGAAGTCAATAGAAATTCCTACATTTTATGGAGCGGGGAATGTGTTTTTTCTGGATAATTTTTACTGGTCAATATCTTGGTGATCATTCAAACTGTTTTGAAATGACTCATATATTTTATGGAATGAATAAAAATTCACGAAGTAAATTATTCAAGACTCACCGCCAATGCGATCTCTGAACATGCTGTACCATCCTTTTTGGTACCAAGTCGGGTCAGTCAGCCTGTAGCTGCACACTATAAAGAATAGAAATATCATTTAAATTTTAATGGTGCAAACATTTTCTATTTTTAACTGTCGTTTTCAGTTAACTTGCCAAATGAGACGACGTACACCAGGAAGAAAAACTGGATCCTCATTTCTTCGCTTGGTATTCTTGAAGTACAAGAAGCGATTATTGATGGAGAAATATGGATCTAATTGTATTTCGAAAATCACGCTGGTTTCTCTACAGTAGAATATATTGCAACGAGTTGAGTAGGTGAAATTTACTATTGGATTGGTAATGACAGCAGTGTAGTTCCTTTACTATCAAAGGAGAGATTTCCAGCTGAATAAAACCGATGACATCATATTAATCGTAAATCGTGAACTATGCGCGCAGTCGAACGTCGAAACATTGTTCGAACTCTGAATGCATTTTTTTTCGAATCAAGAGTTCAAAGTCAGGAGCGTGCAACGTTAAAAGGCGTTCGAACTACGAGACACCACTGGATTGAATTTCGTTTTTCTTGGACTCAGTTAAGAAAGTCGCTTTTTTTTTGTCTGGCGAAGTCTTCGAGCCACTACTCTAATCATATCGCCATCCTCACTCTCTCTCTCTCTCTCTCTCTGTACCCAACTGCTATGTGTCGTGATGTCGCGGACTTAGTGCTATTTATACAATTCGTCAGTTTGTAAAATTCAAGATTATGTAACAAGAAAATCTTGCGTACTTCACATTTCTTCAGAAATTGTTCACGTAGTTCTTCATTCTGCTCAACGTTTCTGCGACCTGTCAATAGCATATGAAAGCGCTCAGTGGAGTGCTACTATGAATTTTCTATTCATTTATTCCTTGACTTATACCTGTCACAATGTGCGCTAAACTTATACTGTTCATATCATTTGGCCAATGGCAATTTCGTCGTTCCACTCGGAAATTTCAAGTATTTAGAACTCGTAAATTGAGAGGAGGCACCTATCTCCATTGACCTAACTGAAAATGAAGATTTTAACTGACGAATCTTATCTTCCAATGCATTTGAAAGATTAGGCCAAAATATTTTGTCCGAACGATTTTGTGATTGCAATTAAAAAATTTACTGTATACGGTAAGTCTCTTCCCCAAAAAACTAGGGGTCGACTGATACGCACAGCATAAAGTTGGTGATACTTGATGGGACGGGACATTTAACAGTCGGATACCAGAGACTAAAGCTACATGTCGTTTCGCAATGGTACCTGAGCCGCACAATGCCAATTCATGTACCTGCATCCTAGAATTCAGAGATATATAATTTGAGATCGTCCGTGATAATTTCAAGAAGTATAAGGGAGAGAATAAAAACATAACTAATAATGTTCAATCCAACTTGCAAGAAAAATCGAACACTATCATAACGTCCATACAGTGGTGTAGTGCTGTGAAATGGTGTCACCTTACTTTTTTTTGCAGATGGACGACTATTTCAAGTAACTTACAAGCTACAATTTTTAGTTTTCAGCAAGGAAATCCTGTGAATAAAAACCAGACTATTTGAACCATTCATTGTTAATTTAAATTAGCCATTATGGCATCAAGATATTTTTTAAATTGGTTCAATTTCAAAAATCGCTACAGCAGACAACCCTTCTCTCTTCTTTTTTAGTATTGAACCACTGCATCCATGTGCCAGTCAGGAGTCGTCTGTTACAAAATTCTTTTTTCATTTGCTGCAATGATTCTGGATAGACGATAAAAAATGGAATGGGTATGAACGTTAAATATCACTAGACTATGGACTGATATAGCCTTGGCACTGGTGCTCTGAAACATCACGTGTGTACATAATCACGAATCATGATTATGTGTAAATTTTGGAATTACAGAGATGTCACTGAGTTCAAACTAATCAATGCGGTACAGTATTCTTGTAGAGTTTCGTGATTTAATTCGATATATAGCGGATGCACCAATGGATATACAGCGTTTTTTTGTCGGGAAAATTTGAAATAATTGTCGCTTGTCAAACATATTTTTCTTATGTCACCTGCACGTTCCAAATAAATTAATTTCGTGCATATTTTCATCACAAACACTGCAAAATATTCACAATCGAGAACCGGTTAGGTCAAGTTGAAGAGAGAGTTCGTGCCACTCTCATGCGAAATCGAACTATCAAACCGATCAGGCGTAATTTTGTACTGGGTTGAAGTTTAAAGGCTGATGTTATCAATATTTTTTTATGTAACTTTTTGACACAGTGACATTTTTTTCCCGCTCTATGCGGGCACACGTATCGCTCAAATTTATAAATAAGAAAACTTAAAGTAACATGTGAGATGTCACTTCCTCACCTTATGCAACATTCAATTATAACATTAATTAATAACATTCAACATTCGTTAGGTCGTGATATTCGCTGGTTTAGTTGTATATTTATATACGGACTCACATTATGTTTCTCGGAAAAGTATTGCCCAGTGTATACTGTGGAACCGAATTGATGAGTCGCCTTGTTACTGTGAAGTTTGTTCTTCACTTCGTTTAGCCGACTTTAAATTCAATACTGTGGGTAGGGAACCTCCGAGAAAGGGAGTCCTTATTACGAACTATCCATTAGCACTTGGTCAATCCCATTGCCACTCAATGCTACGCTGCGTCTTTTTCAGATTCCCGGCGCTATTGTCATCGTTCGCACACACACGTGGGTGTTATCCTCACCAGACCGGTGCTACTCTTTCGAGCCACGTGGCGTATTCGTGAGCGTGGTATATTTTAATTTAATGAGTTTATTGCTTCACGACGATGACTTGTTCTATTACGATCGTCCAACGAGCGATAAAGGTTGGTAAACCATATGATAGTGACTCCTCGTATAGTTCTTTTGACATGTGTTAGTTACGTACAGCCAACACTGTTTGGCAATGTGTAAGGATGTTTTATCGTGGTCATATCAATCACATCTAGTGGCGACCAATCTGGGGAATTCTTTATGCTTTATGTTTTTAATTTTAAAATATTTATGACTAATTTTTTACGTATTTTGATGCATTGGTACCAGAAAACCGGGAAGACCAGAAATTCTAAATGCCTTGGGTACGCACAGTCCGGATATAATTAGAACTCCCGCTGTAATCGTTGTACTCGTTACTGTATAATATGGGAGATGGCCGATGACCGCTTCGACAATTCACTCGCACGAGAGCCAGACAGTATACGAGAGAATAACTCATGCGTCGCGTGTTGTAGAGAATTTCAAATGTCTCCATTTTTTTTTTCCGTTAAAGGAGATGATGAGTTTTTATTAGGTAACATACCTTCCTGTGCTAATGAAACTGAAGTCAGTACTGTTACCTTGGAAATTCAGCTCATGTTACCAGCATGTATCTCTATGTGTAGCACATATATAGTTTGCTGCCAATCACCCGTAATTTAGAATGCAGATTATACACTGCACTGATCTGAACTAAGCATAGTGATGCTAGTGGTGATAATGTGACAACTTTACAATTGAAAACAACGGGAGTTCTACATAATTGTGTACAATTCTCGTTGGTCTCATACCTGTAGTGGTGTAGTGGAAATATGACAATTTTACAATTAAAAACGATAAGAGTTCTGCATAATTGTAGCACAATTCTTGTTGAGAGACTTCCGACAAAGTGGGCGGCTATTTCTTCCGTTTTAATAAGCGGTAAACTGATCTTTGGTCAGAATCCGCGTATTTTCGTTCCAGTCGCATGCAAATACAATGTTTTTGGACTTCACAATTACGTCTCGTGATGACGTCGCAACAAATTGGCCGATGAGTTCCCCTCGGTAATATATCTTGGTAAATTATATCATACCGATACCATAGTCTCGACATACTAAACTATAACCACATACGCATTGTGATTATAGAATATCACCTTCAAAGCAATATTACAATTTAGTAGACAATATATAATATGATTAATACCTAAGCTCCTAACCAGGGTCACGGTAGCCTGCAAATTAAGAAAGTATATCTGCGAGGTCGGTGTTACATTAGTAGTGAAATGGAAATGGGAACAGAGACCTTCTGTCTTAACTTGTATAAGTTTTTTTGGTTAAGATTAGCTTACCCTAGCCATGTTTTTGCATGGACTGCATCTTCCAATCTTCCAACTCAAACTTATGTACCATATTATGAAACTATTAAATGTTTTTAGCTACATTTTGTTTCATCAATAGATGCATACACTTGTTCCATCGCATTCTTATGTTTACTATGTAACAAAACAATTTCCATCATGATTATTCGATTGTCATTTCGTGATGACAAGCAAGTTGATTGGATGGTGCAATCTCCAGAGCTTATATTTTTCCAGGATGTATTGGACGCCATATATCAGGTGAGTCATGTAATAATAGCAGATTGAATTGCTTTAACTCACCTAAGTTGTTAATTGAACCCTTAATCATATGAACTCTGATAACCAGGAAATTGTTG
>QXVX01004866.1:7204-21361 GCA_013436065.1 Halocynthia aurantium | reverse complement strand
GATCTGTTCCACACGGGGTCTATGGAATCTCAGATCAAAGCAGTGATTGGCTAGTGATCGAATTTTCATTGCATTCCTTAAATAAAAGTCAGGTGTAGGATTAAACTGTGATACTGAAAAAGTATGTATTCTGAATCAAATGAAACTAATGAAAGATGGCAGTAAAATTCAAGGGTATGTTACCTGTCATTACACATGCATATGATAGGAATTTTAGTTGTCTTTATAATTTGAATTAATTCTTGCATGCCACCTCTATCTTCATTGCCAGCCATTCCATCAACCTCATCCATAACGAGAGCATTTTTTCTCCCGCTTGCCGCGTCTCTCTGAAGCTCCTTTTTGCAAAAAATATATTATGAATTAGGAAAACCCAGCCTTTCCTGGATAACTGAATCCCAGGAGCAGCATGAAGCAAGAATGAAACGTCATCAGCATTGAACACAAACAATGAACATGACAAACCTTTGATCCAAACATATTCGATATACTCGTATTGTCAGTCATTTGAGAGATTTCTTCTTTCAATGTTCTCTTGCTCCTCGTGTCACTAGCATTCATTTCTATATAAGTGAAACCTAATTCCTATTTAGATAAATAAAAACAGGATAAAATAAACTTCAAAACATAATAAAACTATAGTGTATTATAAGCCACACATACCTGGCAAACTAATGTAGCTGCTGTTGTCTTCCCAACACCGGGTGGACCAGAGAGCAATGCTGCCTTGAAACCAGCTCCTGTTTGATCACCACCACCCCAAGGAGTTGGTTTAGGTTTGGGTTTAGGCTTCGAGCCCATTGTGGGCCTGTTGTTTCTGTGCCAATCTGTTAGCCAAGTTTGAAGCTTGCTGACGTTGCTTTTGGCACCTTGTTGACCGATAATTTGCTTAAGAGAGATCGGTTTATATTTATCGACCCACATGAGCGATTCCTCCTGCTGAGGCTTGTCTGCTTTCTCGACAGATTTTGCTGAGTCTCCGGAGGACGTTTTTATTTTTTCAGGTGGAAATTTCTGATTCATTGTCTTCTGTTTCTCAGGTATCGTTTCTCTGTGAAAAATATATTGAAAACTCATAAGTATAAGTTATATTAGTTCTATTCCAGAGTATGGAATATTATTAGCTTTTCATCTCGAAGTAGCAGAAACCCAATACAATTTTACATCAATTTCTCTCCCAAGGTATATCAGGATTAGAACTTGGTATTACTCCCTAGGCAAGGCAAGAAAGTGCTTAAGGCTTACTTAGGCAATTTAGAAAGCAATTTTTTCACTGGTGTTTTTGACTGTTTCGCTTCACGTTCGGCTGCAATTTCCCATTTGCTTTTCTTCCCTTTCTTTGTTCTGATGAGATCAAGCAAGTCATCCTCATCGATCTGCTTTGTTTTATGCTGTTCTGCCTAGCACATCAGCAAAAGAATGGTGTATATTTTGTTGAACATTTCAAATGCATGACAAAAGCAACCTCATGCAGCAATTTACACACCTTTTTTATCTTTGATTCTCCAGGCTCATCTCCACAAATCATATACGAAGTTCTACTGCTTACAGAGCCCGTAACTTTTCCACCATATCGTTCAATAAGAGATTTAGCGGCGTCTCTTTCCAATGACTCGAGAATTCCGGTGATTACGAATGTAAGACCTTCTAGACAATTTTCTTCCCCCTAGAGACAAACAAAAGACTGAAACTGAGGATTTTGTAAAATTGGCATCATGTAAATAAAATTTTACCTCCGGTATTTCTTTGGAACCTGGGGCCTTAGCTCCTCCCCTGTTTTGCCAATTCTGGAATTTAAGGAAACGTTCCTTTTTATCGCTAGCAGGTGTGGCAGTATTGTTTTTGTTATTTGCTTTCCCTCCTTCGCCGGCAACGTCCTCTGATGTTTTCGTTGGTGTCACCTCCTTCTTAACCTTGCCGGAATCGGCCGAAGAAGGCTTTCTAACCTTTTTCTCTGGCGTGATTTTTTTAACGTTTTTATTGGAATCGACAATAACAGGGATTTTTTCCTTTTTAACCGACACGCTATCAGCGTTAGGTTTTTTGCGAGAGGCATTGTGATCCCTACTGTTGCTAAAAGGATCTTTTTCTTGTTTTACTTTTTCTGAGTTTCCATTTAATTTTGCTGCCACTTTACTTGCAAGTGACTCTGTAACAAAGGAGACATATGTGAAAGGCATATATTGTATGAACTGAAACTTGAAGAAATAGAAAAAATCATTGTACTTTCCGTTTTGATTTCCTTTAATTCACGTTTTACTTTCTTCGGTGTCATGTTTAAACTTCCATCAAAATCGATATCATCATCAAAAGAGTATTTCTAGTAAAATGAAATCGCATACATACAAGGATGTGCTCACAGCATTCGTTCCAATTACAATATGTCATATAGAAATGGCTGCGGTATACGCTGTCATATACGAGGGTGAGTCAAAAAAAATTCAATTTGTTTACATTAACACAAGAGCAAAATACGTCATTTTCTACATAGTCCCAATCCTTTTCGATGTACTTGTTCCAGCGGTCCTCAAGCTGGTAAATTACATCTGAGAAGAAAGTGTTTGGCTGGTCATGCATCCATCTATGCACTGCTTCATCCGAATAAAATCGATGACCTCATAAAGCATCTTTGAGTGGGCAAAGAGATAGTTCTCGGAAAGCGCAAGATCTGGGCTGTATGCAGGGTGTTCCAGCATTCGAAACCCAATTGGTTAATGGTTTCAATAATTTTTCTGGCCGTCTTCAAGACATCTGTGCTTGTGCTCTACTTACGCTGTCTTGACACCCACCTTTCAGACACTTTTCGGAAGCCAAGGTTATCATGAATGATTTGATGTGCAGAGCTATGTCTAATCTGCAAAGAGTATGCTAACTCATCGATGGTAATGCGCCGGTCCGCCAGTATCATTTGTTGAGCTCGCTCACTGTTCTTGTCATTGGTGGAGGTTGACGGACGTCCTGCTCCGTCTATGTGTTTCACGGTTGTCCGGCCAATTTTGAACCTCTCAATCCACTCATACACACTACTTTTCGATAGCGCACTGTTTCCATATTGTGTTAAAAACCTCCGGTGAATTTCAGCCCCTGACACACCTTCTGACCATAAAAATCAGATCACTGCGCGTTGTTCTTCACTGGTGAATTCTGCTAGTGGAGCGGCAATTTTTATCGACTGAAAACAACACGTGTAAATATCGATCAAAGAAATAGATCAGTTGATCGTGATCACGTGACACACAAGTCCGCACATGCAGGGTAAATTGCGCCCAACTTAACACAAGAGTGTGCTGTGCCATAAACTGCGGAATTTTTTTGACTCACCCTCATATATGGAAAAGTATAAAATAAAATTATATGAATGTAAATTTCTTACCCTCTGTTCAGTCTTGTTTTCTTCCGATGCTTTTCGTTTCTTCATCAAACGAGTTTCTCTAACAACTTTTGGTTTACAATTACTAAAAAAATCAGCAGGGGTTATTTCTGGCTTGGGACGCGGTTTCGGTTCTCGTTGTTTAACTCTGATGTTTGATGTTGCATGTTTGCCGACCTTTTTCTTATTTTTCCCTGGTATCTCTTCTTCATCTTGAGAAAATACGGAACCGTTACTATCAAGTTATCATCAGTTTACACTACAACAGTTTTCTATGCTTGTTGAGTTAAAAACTCCCAAGCCTTCATTTTGATGAAGATTAGTTCATAAATTACCAGAAATAGTAATGACATCTGACGACCTGATTTTTTTCTTAGTTTTTTTTGGAATAAGATCCTCATCAGATGAATCTAAAATACAAAATGTACAAAATTATGAGATGTCATGCTCGCTATTTTCCTGAAGATACTAAAACTATGAATATGACGGGAATTATGACAAAAAGTTATTATATACCCACACAGATGTGAAACTAATGCTAACGGAAATATTGTCATGCGCTAAGAAAAAACATATAGGATGGGTGGGACCACTAGGAACTTGCCCCCCTATAACCTGATGATCGAGATATTTCATTTAGCATACTGGCTTTGATTCGGATGCAAATAAAAACAACCAAAACAAACTTAAGGGCCAATGAGATTTGTCTCTCGGGCCACAATTGGACCAGTCAAAAAAGTAACCGCTAGATGGTGCTCGAAAATATAGAGGTATACGTGTTCAAGTCGTTTCTGTAACATATACACAAAAAACTACCCAGTTTTTAAATACATATTATTGGTAATAAGAGTTGATATGAATATGATTATTCGACATATGACTCGTACCCGAATCAAACAGAACTCCTTTCTTCTGTTTCTTCAATTTTGAGTTACTTTTTGACTGAAAATCATCATCGTCAATGCTCCTTGCCTTGCTCGGGTTTCCCTTTCCTTTTGGACTTAGGAACTTTCTTATATCCTAAACATGAAATGAATCTCACTTACTAGTAGAACACTTCCAAGCTAACAATTTTTCGACTTACCATCTTATGCAAAGTGTGATGTTCATTGGATTGCACGATGATGAAATAGTACAATAAAACAACTATACGCTACATCGAAACGTAACCAAGTAATATTGAAAGTACATTAACAATACTTTTAACAAAATACAGTAATTTACGCACTTCAAGGCTCCATATTTTAAGGTGCACCAGGTATTGTTTAAAGATAATTCAATGTGATGTATGCACGCAAATGACAATAGAGATCATGCAAATGAGATAATCATTGACTGGTTATATTACAGCATACATATTATCAGCCACACAATAGGACTATTACTATATAGGAGTGGTTCCCAAACTATTTCAACTCGCGTACCATTTTGACGTCTCGTCAGGTGTTCGCGTACCATCTACAAATTTTCGCGGCACACCTGGATATCTCTCGTGGCACACTGATGTAATAGGACTGATACCGTTAGTAGTCAATGGTATACAGCGGGGCTTCCCAACCTTTTTTTGCTGTTGCCCCCCAACGCTGATTTAGCCAGGATTTTTTTTGGGATGGTCAAATTATACTACTTGCTTCTTAATATAACTATTTAATATTAGTGTACTTAGTATTTGATAAAAGCGTACACGGATTTTTGACCCCTTGTAATCGTACTGTTGACCCCAGGGGGTTCACCTGGACCCCGTTGGGAAGCCCTGGTATACAGTATGAGCCTTGTGGCCGATGTAACTGTAGTTGCCAACGGTATTAGCCGTTTATAGTTGGTGTCTGTATTAGTCCTAATACGTATCTCGTGTAATATGATCTGTGTTAGTGGTATTTAGTCTTGTCCGAATGTTCATTGACAACGTTTCGCAAAGTCAACGGGCGGACAACAATCAGGAACAATTTCGAAACCAAAGTTATCAAATACTGTATTAGGGGGTGCAGTGTCTGTATAAACTCGCCCGATAAAGAAGGAAGTATATCTTCGTTCGAATTTTACTTTACGTCGGCGTGTCGCAAATTTACAGCGTATAAGTTGCATGGTTCAAAATTGAGAAAGCATTTAGGAAAAAGTATCGCCTTATAAGCACAATTACGGCGAACAATCAAATTTCAATTGAACAACTTCCGACCGTATAGCGAACATGTGTGGTTCGCGCGGCATAAACATTCTATTATGTACATTTAACCTTTGACTTTTTTGGGAGCGGGTGAAATCACGTGTTTCCTTATTTTTTTTGTAGATATATATTTAACTGAATATACAGTGAATAACACAATGCATTAAACAACATGTTATATTTCTTATAATAAAATGCAAGTTAAGTTCCGAAGAACACATTTAATTTGATTTTCATCAATTTATTGACTGCAAAAATCGGTATAGGACATATCGGTCGCGGGTCAATGATCACAGCACAGAATTTCCAAAACACGGTTCAGCAATTTGATTTGAAAATGTACAGTAGAGAATAGTATTTGAATTAATTAGAGGGCCTTTTCATCATATTCAAGTTGAACAATAAACACCCGAGAAAGTCATGGTGAAATCATTGCTATTATTCAAATACTTGCGGTGTGGCACGCTCCTCCGTCCATGTGCAAAAAGTCATATTATCCCGTTATTTACACTCGGCCCTCAAAACTATTCCCAATCACATTATCACAATGTTCTGTCCAACAAGAATTTCTGCGGAGGAAATGAATCATATAATAAACGCTTCTTGGGATGTGAGTTCCGAGACAGTTTGAATTCGCATAACATCAGGTCGTTCTCAACGAGCGATGCCAATTGTAGTTTCCGTGATCGTGTAGCAGAATATTACATCAGAAAACAAAAAAGAATAATTCGATGGAATGAACTCAAAGAAAAATATAGTATGGCCGCCATAGTAAACATGGCTCCTAAAGAATGCCAGCCCTACTTGCGGTTGGCACGGGTTGACAAACCGATCGGAACCTGGCTGCTGTATCTTCCGTGCGCATTCAGCATTTCATTGGCGACACCTTTTGGAGAGCTGCCGTGCCTTTATTATTTAGGTGGGTCAGCAATGTGGGTGCTGCAAGAACAATTCGTTCTATTGTCATATATCCCTCTAACATTCTAGGTGCATTCCATCAGTAAATATTTTCATTGTTACTGCAGTACAACATAGTGACAAATCGTTTTTACATTAGGTCTCTTCGGACTGGGAGCTTTTCTCATGCGTGGCGCCGGCTGTGTCATCAACGATTTGTGGGACAGGGACCTAGATAAAAATGTTGACCGCACGAAAGACCGGCCAATCGCCTCGGGACAAGTGTCACCTAGGAACGCAATTCTACTACTAGCAGGGCAGCTGACTCTTTCTTTAGGAATTTTACTGAGTTTGAATTCAACCTGGTGAGTGATTTTTCCCTGCGAGAAGTACAGTATATGTCGATGATGACATGATGTATTTGGTTCATCTACAGTTTTGGTTATATTTTTCCCCCTCTTGTTTTGTAGCATAGCGATCGGCTTTGCGTCGATGTTGCCAGTTATTATTTACCCGTTGATGAAACGAATAACCTATTTCCCACAAGTTGTTCTTGGCCTGACGTTCAATATGGGAGCGTTGATGGGATACACGGCCGTGACGGGAAGTTGGAACTTTGCGATACAGATACCACTATATATAGGATGCTGCATGTGGACTATATTCTATGACACGATATATGCTTTGCAAGTAAATTATATGTATTTATCCTACATCGCATGTTTTCATATTCGATACCACAGCGAGTTACATTTAATGTTAATTCGGTAGAAAATATTGTTAAAATATTTTGAGAAAGTTGAATCACGAACTCTGTAGCTCTGTTTATCAGTGATGTACTAACATACCATTTCAGGATATGACGGATGATGAGAAAACAGGTATCAAGTCTACAGCGTTGCTGTTTTACAAACGTAACACTCCAGAGGAAATGACAGGCTTGACAACAGTTGAAAGGTATATGCAAACTGCTGTAGATTTATGGGCTTACTATTGAATGTGATGATAACTGAAAAAAACAATTCAATTTTAAGACTGGAGGAACAAGAAAAACCTACACAGGCTCTTGAAAAATATTTACTCACGTTCTTCTCAGTCGCAGTAATAAGCTGGTCCATTTCCATGGCTATGAAAGAAGTTGATGGTCCTGCGTACATAACGGTCCTCTTGATTATTTTTCGTTACCTGGTCAGTATTATAGTAGGAACATAGTGTACTTATCACCAACGGCTGTAAGGTTGCGAAATAATAATTTTTGATGCGTTACAGGAGAAAGCCAAAGGCTTCAATCCGTTAAGCAGGAATTCGTGCTGGGAAAGATTCGTAGATAACAAAATCATTGGACTGTTGTTACTTACTGGCATTGTCGGTGGAATTTTCATAATGAAACCACGACATAGTAAGAAAAAAAAGAGCCAGCAAGCCTTACAATGAAAGAATTAAAAGGTGATATTGAATCCCAATAACCATTCAACATTTGGTTCCTTAAAATTTAATTATTAATTTATAAATATTGAAACATTTTATAGAAGAATCACTTATTTTTTGCTCCTAAACACTTTTTATTAGACTTGGGAATAATAGTAAACTAACCCCTGTTTATTTGTACAATTCCTATGACTCCTATACAAGGAAATCCAAATTACAAATACCAATGAACAGCCAGGGAAAATGAAAGACAATTTATACAATATGATTGATTAACCTCGATCCAGAACTTGTGGTGCTAATTTTGTAACCTTCAACCAATACAATGTACCTACCTCAAGCTATGTAGCTATGTAGCTACAATATACAATCTGTTAAAATGGCTGGTCGATAAACTGACACTCGTGAGTGTAATTTTATATTGAAAATATATAGTCGTGCGATTTGTGAAAGGAACAATTGTTGCAGATACAAAGTGATATAAAAGGAAGACCAAAAGCAAAGAAGCAACATGCAGATATAGAACAGTGAATAATGCAAGCAACAACTGGGAAAATAAAGAAAACTTCACAAGCAACGGTTGCTGTTCGCAACAGTTTTCTGTCATGGCTTATGCTAGTTAAAAATATCTCATCATGACAAATTCTGATCCTAAATGTATGCTTTTCGAAATTCAATTGCTCTGAATTTGCAATGAATTCAATCCATAATGCCTGTACTGATATTTGCTATTAGGTGCTGTGGTTCAATGTGAGCTACTCTTTACTTTAATAAGTTATGTAATAAAATGAATATCATATTCTGCTTCTCCGGTTTTCGATCGCAAATGATGCTTATGTACTACTACATTTAAGCTAAGAAGTGGGTTATAACACAGGTCAGATTACATGTCATATTTCAGGTGAAAAAAGCGACTTAGTTCAAGATTCATGCATCACCCAATGCTTGTGAAGTTGGACCACCCTATGTTTTTCTTGGTAGTCTATATATCATTCGTATTGCACCACCAGAATGATACTAACTGATGTGATATTAATATGGGCTACAAGGCAAGTATACTTAATGGGCAAGACTTTTATTTAATTCTGAGTCTATTGTAACACTACCGTAGAGTATTTTTCAAGCACTTTGAGAACGCTTCTATATAAGACAATACAATAGTACACTATGCGCATTTGGGATAGGGACGGGTAGAGAACTTTGGAAAAGACAGCTAGGAGGTAGAGTTAGAGTTTTCAATGGGATGTATAAAGTTTTGGTGAAAAGTAGTACCGCTTCTGTTAAAAATTTCAGGTATTCCAGTAACATATTTATATAAGCAACGCAGGCATAGGTTTTGTGTTTTAGCATGCATACACACCAGTGGTAACTTATCTGTTTTGTATCTTCTCACAAGCATATCAAATTAATGTTTCTTTGATGGTTGAACTGTCTCCGGGTGCTTTACGACGCTTGGCGCTTTTTATTCGTCCTAATTGTCCTCGTAATCCTGATGCTACGCTCGGACCGAGTTCCTGTCCGTTGTTGTGGTTCTGCCCCAAATTCGAAGGGGTTATGTGCAGGTCGCTGTTCAACCGGTCTTCGAGACAGTGGGCTTGATTATCTGAAAGATAAATATTACTGTAATTACATTACATTAATGCAAATAAAAACAGATTATAAAACTGAACAAATATGGTCATTACTAATTACCCATCTATGGCATAGAATGAGGAAGTAACCCGAAAGGTAAGACAAACAGCTTTTCTTTGATACCATTGATTACCCAATACTGTATTAAAACTTCTGTTTCAAATTTGAAAATGGTTGATCTTGATTCATTTGAAAATTATTATCAAATCAGAAACAGAATATTGCAATATATTTATGGAATTGTTCAAAATATGATTGGAAGATGAAACAAAACAAGTATGCCCTAAGAATAAATAACGATTATGGAAGCAAGTGAATATAAAGTATGCTTTATGTGAGATGCTTGTTGGATTGTTCAAACAGAACTACTGATTTTTTTTGTTATGGTTACATATAGGCCAACTCAATCTGCTTGACAGTATATCAGTCAATTACATTGACACATTAATCATGCAATCACAGACAAGCCTATGCATGCAAATCGTTTAACACAAGCTGTTGCGACTGCATTCCCTAAGTATGGGCTAGTTTTCAAAGCAGTACTTCTGACACCATCAACTTAATAATTATAGCAAGATATTTTGAAATTACTCTTTGAGAAATAATTTAGAAAAACATCCAACAAGCAAATTAAACTTCATTAGGCACAAGGCTAATTAGCAACAAAGAAACCCTCGAGTGCAAAGCTGATCAAAGACTCACCTCCAGGAAAGCCATCCACACTTATAAAGAGAAACTATGCATAAGAAAAGAATCAAAAGGGGATTTGTCACACTATCGGGTATTGTTTAATAAATTATCAAACACAAAAAAAAATGGAATTTATCCACATCTAATAAATATATTGATATAGTTAACACATTCAACATATTAATTTATTCACATGATCAAGAAACCAAGAATCGCTATCTAGTCGATTGGGGGAGACTTCCTAAAGGTTTAATTAAAATCAACTCTCACCTGATACAACTCTGCTTCTATCATGCCTGCTCTGCGGATTTTGGGAATTGGACGAAGGGTGCGGCTGTTGTCCCAGCTGGTGAAGGTAATGGTTATGATGAGATGAGAGATATCCCGAGTGAGCGCCGCTTACTGTTCCTTCAAAATAACATTTAACTCATTTCAAACACCGCACAGATCAAAGAAGTTAAATTTTAGCTCTTCTTAATCCGGGCAGTTGCATGGAAGGGTCTTATGATCAAATGACATCGGTAAATAGAATCCACACTTGGAGTCGATCTTACACTATTAGGTACGCCCATCTAATAATAGGAAATAGCATCATTGTAATAAAATCAGGTTTGCACAATAGGAAAAGTTATATTTATCACTGTGAAATAACCATAGAAATAAGATTTACATAATAAAATTTGATCACACCTGTTCCAGATCTCTTGAAAGGGGGGAGAATTCTACTTGGGTCAGAGTACATCGAATATTGCTGCTGTCCTGGGTACAGTTGAGTACTGCCCTGATGCGGGACGCCTGACCCCAGGCTCAGGTTAGCGCCCTGGTCGGGCAGCAAGGAGGACGGCGTCTGCATCTGTCGACGGTAGCCCTTGGACGGGATCGGTGGTGAAGCGTTAGATTGTGAAGGACCCATGGAACTCGTTCTGCCGTTTATGGATGCACTTGTACTTCCATCGGCAGCTCTAGAGACAAATATGAAATGTCCACAAGGTCCATAGGTAACTCCAATGACATATAATTCTGACAAGGAAAACAAGCAGACAACCTGTTATCCCAAAAGGCAATGTGCTGCTTCACCAGACCTGGAGTGTTCACAATGCTACTTCTGTCATTATCTGGTAGATTGCTGATCTGTAAAATATTTCTCTCATTATAACAGCTGATGGGTACCATCGAAACACGGACTTGGATAGGGCAACTGCGGCGATAATTGCGAGCATGGCCATTCTGTTGTCCGTTGGTGTGATTGAGTGAGTTTTTCATACTACACTTACACTAAGCTATGTATCCTGTATCATTTCCACTTTTGTTCCATGATATTCATCTCCAATTTACACTTATTAGATGTTTTATTTCATTTGAAAAATATTCTTTGGTATTGCAAGGTGTAATAGAGGTTTCTATATATAAACCTCTGTTAATACGGCACGGTCCTGAAAGTATTCCAGATCATTGGTGTTCAACCTGTAATACATAGCATGCAATAGTTGTACCTTATTATTTTTCCTATTCGTTTTTTTCTTCTTTTTGCTGAGTATACTGTGAATAGTCATCGTTTTGTTATGCGAATTTTCAGACTCTCTTCTAGCTTGCTCATTTGCTTGCCTGTGAAAATCAAATGTTATTCATTCAGTCCAAAGTTAAAATGCTGGTAACAAAAAAGTAAAATGAAAATCTTGCTAGTTAGGTGAGATAAAAAGACAATGGAAAAGTGGCGATTCTTTGTATCTTGTAATATCAATTATGTAAGGGCATTTCTCTGGAATATGAGCCTTCGCGTTATAGCCAACACTAAAGCATTGACTGACCATGCCGAGTCATGCAAAGATTGTTCATCTTGAGCCCTGGAGTAGGCTTTCGTTGAAAAGGAAGAAAATGGCGGAGGCGAAGAATCGTTCTCAGGCATGTCGAGTTTGGAATCTGATAAGATGGTGAACGAGAAATATTTATACAGGTGAAAGATTATCAATGCAAACAGAAACCACTTTTAATCTGTCGACACTTTAAGTACACAGATACTCTCTCATGCTTTATGAATTATTATGTACAGTAGGGACGTATGGTCTTCCAGGCGGCAAGGTTGAAAGTAAGATACGATATTTATTTGCGAATAGATCAGTAATTTCTCATTGTACCAGTACAATAAAATATTGAACCTAAGTTCACATCTAAGTTCGAATTAAATTCTGCTAATTTACTTTACTTTGAAAGCTTTGCTTCAATACTTTAAAACTTTGAGCAAGTAGCAAATAAGTATTGACACATAATGACAGAAATTATCTTTTGTTAGTATGTATCAAAATGGCAGACACTGTATAGTATACTACAACTTCAGTGCCTTCTGCTCAACATTCCACATCTAAATACTCTCAATGATATATACAAAGATAAAATAATTACCATAGTAATGACTCTTCGCTCGGGCTTCCCTCGTTTTCTGGCTCCGGGGAAGGGTCGATGGTGCTCCGATCGCAGTTGCCTGCATTCCGGCAATGAAGGAGGCACTGCCCAGAGTATCTGAGAGAATCAAAATAAATTCGGTCATATAGAAAACATACTTTAAACAAGTTTTCTAGTTTAGTGTGTTATGACTAATGGATCAACTTAAGGATTTGTAGATACACTCCTCAGTAAGTTGCAGTTTTTTTTTTACCTGTAAATATGTTATGCACCACAAAACTTGAAGTACATAAGTATCACTTATAAAAAATTGGATAGAAAGAACATACAAACACAACTGAAGTTTAATAAACCCCCACTCAAGACCCAATTTTGCCTCAAATAACCCCCATTTCCATCACCAGATGATGTCCACACAAAAACGTGGTAGCGTTGACCTTATTTACTGTCACAACATAGTTTTGCGTTAATATTTTTGGGTACAAGGACAAAGATTTCTTTCACCAACAGAGTAACATAGTGGATATTGAATATTATGCTATATAGAAAGTTCTAGTGTATAGAGACAAACCATTTGTAGATGAGTTGGAATTAGAATGAGAATGATGGAATGGCAGTTGTTGCCTGTTATTATTTCCGTCTCTCGCAGTAGAGAAATAATGCGCGGCCCCGTTTACCATATTATTCGACTGCTGCTTTGAATCAAAAGATTCGTGTTTCTGCAGACCTCCAACTTCTGAACGAGACAGTAATATAGCCTTACTACTATTACTTTTGAAATAACAAGCGAGTTGCTATGATTCATTGCTATCGTAACATTTATGATAATGATATAGTACGAATTATGTCGCAAAATTTAACTACTGGGAAAATTCACTTGTTGACTCACTCATTTTACTCAGCGGTGCAGACTTTTCTCTGTTTGCTCGTTTCCCAAATATACTGGATTTAATTCTCCTCAGCTCTTTCTTGTAATCGTCCATGTCTGTGTATTGTTGCTAAAGAACAGGTTACATGACGTATATTGAAGTGACTTGCAGGGATGCGTTTATAATTCCGAGAATTATTTATTCTATCAAGAATTACATCGAAGCACATGAGCTTACTTTTTCTTCTCTCGTGTCATCAGGTATCGAAGTCATAAAGCTTTTAACGCTGCTGATGACATTTTTACCGTACGGTTGTTGATGGCTCACTGGTACATACGTGTCGGTGTTGTAGTTGGATTGTGGCGAGATAACACTGCTGTCTTCGACTTTCTCAGAATTTCTTGACTGACGAATTGCATGATAAGACTTTGACTCCTGTTAGCAAGAAATATATTGTTTTTAAAAAAATGTTGTGTCGCCTTATAGGCAAGAAATTACTGTAGGTTATTTACATGCAGCTACTATACTTACAGGTACAACATTAGAGCTTGGATCTGTTTCCACTTTTGTTTGTTTGCGCCCAGATGGCCCTAAATAGGAAAAGCAAGGTATACATCAGAATCTATACAAACATATCATAAATACATCCGGTCCTTCTGCCACTCATCTTAAAATAACAATACTCAGTTATGTGGTCGGTGCAGTAG
>QXVX01004860.1:0-36133 GCA_013436065.1 Halocynthia aurantium | reverse complement strand
TTACCGTATTTCCTCGATTATAAGCCGCTTATATTATTTTTTTTTCATCATTTTGTGCACCTCATAATTAAGGGCAGCTTTTATTGTTTTCTTTTACATCATTTCGTGCGCCGCACAAAAATACTCACGAATAGCGACTCGAAAAGCAAGTTGCTCGGACAATGGTAGTACAAGGTTCTACTGTATATTGTTTTTTTTTCATCATTTCGCGCGCCTTACATTTTCACTTACCATACCATTAACGTCAAACTGCAATAGTTCGTGTTTAAGAGTAATAGGCGAGCGTATAATGTGGAATTTAAAATGGAGGTCGTTAAGTTTGCAAAAATTTATTAAACGATTCATGTTGTCCACTGTTTGTGACATTGCCGTGGAAAAATGATTGAAAAGGCTTAGGTAGGCTACTACCCCATGTTCTAGTGCGGCTCTTTTTTCATCATTTCGTGCGGCTTATAATCAAGGGCGGCTTATATTCTTTTTCTCCATCATTTTGTGCGGCTTATAATCGAGGGCGGCTTATAATCAAGGGTGGCTTATAACCGAGGAAATACGGTATACGAAGTTATCTCGAACGCACTAGTGTTTATAACTGCTTCTCTGTCGATATTGCATATCGCTAAGATCTAATTGCCTTAATGAATTAAACAATTCATTATACCGCCAGTAAATATCAATAACCACTACTTTTTTCCATTTAATTAAACGGCTCTCACCGAATGTGAGATAAATTTCGACTAATTTGCCTCCATCATAACAGATTAAACTTGGCTTGCGAAGCGATCATTCGCCGTATTGACGGAGTACGACTTTGTCGTAAACGCATTCCGGATCGTTATTCTTAATTGGCTAATCAGTAAAACGTATGTGCTTTATTATTTTATATTCCACGCGTCGCCCTTTAGGGAAATTTGACGATGGAACATGTTTCCTAATTGATTTAATTCCGCGCCATTGACCAGAAACTTCGGTGGCGAGTGACAACTGTCAAATTTATATATATTTGTGATCGTTTCTAATCGATCAACCAGTCAAGTTTAAGTTAATCAAAGGCATTAGCCCTGATTGCGCCGAATCAGGATCATTGCTGAGGTGAATGTTTTCTAATTGGTGCACTAGTTGCTCTAGATTCCTCCAAAATATTCGGACATATGCTTTAAGGTGGGTGGAAAACTTCAGAACATGACTTAGTTCCTTACGTGTACATAAATTCTAACTTCAAAATGTATTACAGTTTAATAAATCTTTCAAAGAAAAGTCAGAGTGGATAAGTAATTAAATTCAGTACTCTAACACTGTTGGGTGCGGTGGGTCATACATGTTGGGCATGCGCAGACTCCATAAAGGCGGTCAACATATATTTTCGAGACTAGATTTCCAACACCAAAAATAATAAATTCACAGCCGAGGTCCGCAGAATTTTGTATAAATAAAGTTTATTATTGACCTTTCAACCTTTCATAAGTATGGTAAAATTGAAAGCAATCAGTAGTATGTGCGATTAAAATGCATGCCAGTTAATGGACCAAATTGATCTGAGAATATTCCAATATAAAATTGCATATATCGTTGCTGTACTCTGTAAAACCTGCAATGTGATGTTAGGAGTATGTTGCAATGTATTGCTGTGTGTTTGACGATTTGGCTAGTAACTACCCTTTGTATACCCATAATTTAAAAAAATTATAAAAGTTCTCTAAAGCAGTTCCTGAGTTGTTTTCAAAATTAAGTTTTGCCCTTTACTACATATTATTTCATGACGCAGGGGTCCAAATTTGTAATTTTTTCCATCAATTTGTAATTAAAAATTCCACGATTGCCGCTATCCATGAAGTTGAGGAACTTTTTCTTGTCAAAACTTATTACTTTTCCAAAGAACTGCACAACATAAAATACAGTGAAAGTTTGTTTTGCAAGTCCAAAGGCCACATATGGTTGCTGGTGACATTAACTTCACCGATTAATGGCCCATGAACGAATCGAAATATCAATTCCGGTATCCGAATTTATTTATGAACATGTGTCGGCTGTATTGTTTGTGTCTTCCCGGAATTCCTAATTAACAGTCTTCTAGTGTTTAATACTAACTGACTCACATAACACAATCGATTTAAAAGTGTTTGCCGATAGTGACAAAATATCGGAAACTTACAATCAACAAGATATCGATAACGGTGTTAGGTAGTTTTATATCTGCTTGGCAAATTGACAACCCTCCAATAATTCATGAACAATGAGAAAGCCATTCGAAGTACTATGTATAAAATCGGGCCCTACACTTGGCGGCTGGATTTTATATTCTTCTGCCATGGCCTACTTTCTATTACAATATCCACACTTCGGTTGAAACATTTGATATAATAATAATTGGCCCAGGAGCCTACTGTCGCAGTTTGTTTGTTATTAGCTGTTTTGATGTAATAATAATTGGCCCAGGAGTCTACCGTCGCAGTTTGTTTGTTATTAGCTGTTTTAGTGGCATAACATTTACTCTTATTTACAATTTAGTCATCCTGACATTTGCTTAAGTTATACTTAAACTGTGCATCTGCCTAAACTCTGTGACTGCGTCATAAATAGTTCAGTTTAAGATGGTTTGTTCGACTACCACACCACACCCTTCGTTCTTCACTAAAGCGAACTCAAATGTTGTCTGGATCGGCCATTTTGTTATATTTATTGTCGCTCACAGATGTATACCATTTGCAATACGCTTAAGGATTTTTTACTAGTTCGATCCCATATAATGATGATTCATTATCCATGCTGATGTAGACATAAACTAATAAATGATGGAATTATATAGTTTTACAAACGACGTGATTACGTCCACCTGTGTGTGTGCATAAGGGAGTATAGTATGTCTAATCCATTGTTATTGGCACTTTACACTGGATATAAATATACGGTACGGTATGCCAAGCCTTCATGCTCATTTAGCCGCTAACCCAATCGCAATGCGATACAGTAAAAAATTCGTGTTGTGGAAAATTCGAAGAATGCATTTTAATGTGTGTTTGTTTATCCTCACCTGTGTAACTGAGATATTATTAATTATCAATAAAAATCTGCGACTCCTCTTTCGTATTACTGTATGGCTACTCCTTAACTACCTACTATACTCCCTCTTTTCAAGGCAACACGTTATCGCAGTGCACACTCTCTTTGCGTTGTATATTACGGCAAGTAATAATGATGATCTGTCGTCAGAAAGTTGACTTGGTTGCCATTTAGCTCGGTAAACACACCTGCTATGGCTGTGAGCGGTAAACTTTCTTGATGCTCAATGGACGCGTTTTTGTAGTTACTGCTGTATCGTTGGTCTAGCTTCTTCTAAGTTTGCCTATTACATATTTTTTCTTCACTGTTCAACATTTATTATGTTATTTTCATTATTTGACTAGAGTATCACGAATGAAAATAGGGAAAATTCCCGTTGAAATCACGTCCTAATGTATATTCGATTACTGCTGACCTTCCTACAATACACAGGCTTCGTTAAAACATTGTTTCAAATTAGGATGCCTTATCTATGACTGTTTACGGCTTCTTGTCGCCTATTAGAAATAAATTGGCCATAGTTTTGAAGTTATTTTACAATTTTCAAATTTTCTCACGGTTCTTAGATACCTGTTTCTATAACTCACCGTTTAATTGAAGCATTTGTTTGTTTTCGTCCTCTATACATTTCACGCTTCACGAAAATAACAACTTTTTTTTCAAATCGCATAGTAACTCGCAACGTATATTTCAGAAAAATTGAAAATATAATTTCAATGGTTTGTGGTCGGAATGTTTTCAATGGGTTTTTGAGCGAAATCTGTACTGCTCATTTTGGAACTTTTATGCAATTATATTCAAATTGGTATTGGTTCTATCATAAAGCATGCCCTTCTTGATCAGCATCTCTACACATAATACATGCAGGGAGTAACCCTCAGCTGTGGGCTGGTGGCGTCCCCACAGTATCTATTTTCCGTACAGTCTATTCAAGTTTGTTTTGTCTATTGCTGTGGAAGCTCAATGCAATAGTTTGCTTATGTAATACAGTAACCGGAAGACGGAACGGGGGATGGATAACGTTAACGTTATCTTATCGTTAGGCTAAAATAAACTTTCGAACAATCGTCAAAAAGCAATCCATTTGCTGTTACATTCGTCGGAAATGTACAGGTCGTCAGGTGCGTTATGTAAACATGTCGAAACACGGAACTTTCGCTGCTGGACAATGTTTGTCTTAATGGTCAAGCTATGCGAATGCGATACTATTGTAAATAGCCACATAGCATGATATTGTTTTCGCTCATAGGAATTGTCTATCGAATTGATTGACTGGAATATTCGTAAACAAAGTATTTGTCAAATAGCATAACTGGAATGCCGAAACCCAGCAACAATGCAATTTGCCTAAATCACACCACGAAGAAACAAATCTAATGAAATAAAAAATGGATTATTAGCAATCAAACATACGCTGCTTTAGAAGCGTATTGATTTGCTTAAAGTTCTTAGAATATAGAATACAAAATATTATATGTCCGGATGAAACTTAAACGAAAGGAAGTTAATCTCTGTTAAATGCAGTTTCCATCTTCGATTTTTGATTTTGATTTTTGATTTTTTGATCCGGGAAAACCAAAAAATCCAGAAGCCAAGTCACCTTCTTTTCCAATCCGGGTAATAAGTCCACCACCTGTACACTATTGCATTACAACATTACAGTGCATTAGTCAGGCTAAAATAGGGAGGGTTTATTCATAGTATACAGTGCTAATAAAAATCCATCATTGCATGTTTCCCATTGAATAATTTAATATTAATTCAACCTGTGTTTCAAGTTAGTAGCATTCCTGATATGTCCATATATAACCCATAAGTAACTATATAACATAAAACCCCCTCAATAAATTAATTATTTACTTCACAATAGATTTTTTTTTCGTTTGCTTTATTTAATGGTTCAGCAGATTTATAGACACTGGAGGTGCTAAAATCAGTCGCGAATAAGTGGATAGTTGAATAGATATTATTTAACTTGGTTGGCTCAGCAAATCCGATAACTGAGAACAGTGGTTATCGTGGAATTGGTGTTTTGTAGCGATTATTTCCAAATGGATACAAATTCTATTATAAATTTTTGTTAGAATTAAAGACAACTTAAAATTGAATTACAATAATTTCATCACTCAATATGCAACATGAAAGAAACTATAAGTGATACCATAGGCTAATATTATATACCTGAACGTTTTCTACAAAGTTTTTTCCACATACAGTACAGCACACACTCCTTAAACAAAAGAAAATAAACTTGTATATTGGAACCCTAACAACGATAGGTGGGTAGATTGCAGATGTCATTTTACTGTAGCGTGTGGATATAGCAGACAACATTGTATAAAATTGAATTATTTGCTTGTATTTGGATTCACCTAAGCGAAGTAAATGGAATTTGCAGGTGACACGCTAATATAAATAATATGTTGTAATTATGGTGATGAAGTTACATCTTCGCCAGACCAAAGGAAAGTTTTCTTATTTAATTCCTGATTTTTTCTTGGATTTTCCTTCGAAAGAAAATGGATTGTATCATTAATTTTTTGATTTGGGATTCTCTGATCTCAAGATAGTTCTTTAATCTTCCCAATTAGCACACACATATGTCGGAAATGTTGAAAATCCGTTATCACTTATATATGATTTCAAAGAGAAATATGGCTAACATTCATATCTTCGCCCGCACCCATTCCAGTTTCTCAGTCATCGTTAATTAATTAGGCCTTATGGCTCTCACACTAATTCACCAAACGGTGTAATGTGAATCCCCACGGTGAGCAGAAATGAATGTTCGCATGAGTTTTTAACACTTTAGCATTTAGCAGTTTACTCATAAAATAATAGACCGCTGCGCGGTTAATTTTTTCAAACCCGTATTCCGACAGTAATAGACGTAATATCGATGTAATATTCTCGCAAATCGTCACCTACAGTTTCACACCTATTCGTTCATTTGTCGGGCGTAAATAAACAGGCAAACAAACGATATCGTGATTGACGCGATCGAGAATACATGTTTCCTTCGCTCGGTATCTTCCTGTTATTGTTGGGTCAGATTTCTCCATTTTCGCAAACTAGCGACAAGGTCTCTCTCTAGTCGACTCCCCGCCGAGCAACCGGCTGCGACGCGGGTCAATCGAGAGTCTCATAGCTCTTTTTTTGTTTTTCTTCTCGTGGGTATAGTTGCCAGTACCGGAGACGTTAGAGGATGGACATTTTTTCAGCTTTTTTTCTTGATTGAGAGATATAGGGAGATGTTATTTCAGTTTGAGTTATAATATATAATGTGTATCTGTTCGATGATAGGTAGCAGTACAGTACAGTATTACAGTCCCAAGTAATTGGAATTTTGCATACTAGTTATTGAGTTAGGTATGGTTCTGCTTGGCTATTGGATATATTCATCACATACATGTGAAATTATCTCTCTACAGAATATATAAGGTTCGGTCATTTAGGCCAAGTAGTATCCTAAAATGAATCGCCATTATTTTGTAATGTTATATATTAATTAAATAAAATAGTTTATCCAGGAGTTACTTCACAGCACTAAAATTTTGAATAATACAGTATACTCTTACATTTTTAATTAGAAATAGGTAGTTATCCTTTTATCTTGTATATGTAGAATTAAGCTTGAATTGAGAGTATCTGAGTTATTCCAGCTGTCTGCAGTCTACAGATGGTAGCAATATTAAAATAATAGAAATATTACTATTGCACGAGCATTTTTACCATTCCCAATGTAATCGAATAAGACAAGCACTCTTACCATTAAAATCTTTTACTTGAACAGAATTGATATTATTTGTAGTGACCGCCATTTTGAGTACAATCGAACGACTGTAGTAGTTCAGTACCCGCTTTAAAAATATGATTCTAAGCGCGTCCGCTCCTCGTCAATTATCGACCAACCCGCTGCATCGGCGGATTCTTTCTTCCGACGGTCTTCCCGATGGAAGTCTACCGGCAGAATACAGTTCTGATTCGGAAGACAGATCGCGCAATACCCAAGAGGAACCTTTCACGAAACAGTCGACTAGTAATATAAATGCCACAGAGAGATTATCTACCATGAATGAGGGTGATGTTCAAGCTACTGACAGCCAAGTTCTTATCTCCCCACTAATGATGAAGTATTCCAGTCTGGTAGATTCGGATGGGTTGAGATCGTCTCCCTCCAGCACCACATCAACATCTTCTCCGTCTCGATCGAGTTTCACTTCCGTAGACTCGATGGCAAAATCTTCTCCCGATCGACGAGAATCTTCTGTTTTGACTACCACGTGTCCAGACTTCACGAAAACGTGTAAGGTTAGCGATTCGTTTCCGACCGAACAAAAATGTTCCAAATTCAGTATTGCTGCTTTGTTGGCTCCGGAAGTTGAAAAGGCATTACATCGGCGACGAGGCCCGTCTCCGAAGATCGATACTATCGGGCAGAACAACCGGCATCATCCCTATTCACATATCGGTAAAACTCATCGAAGAAATTCAAAGTTAATGGACGAACCAAGCTCTATTCCAGTGGCGACACAATTTTATCATCAGAGAGACCATCAACGACTCGATTCTATGAATCCAAGTCCGGCGATAGATGTAGTGAGCTACGATAACTACCATCATTCATCCGGCAGAGACTCCCACGGTTCAGGATCCAATTTCTCCAGCGATGAAGATAACACTCCCTATCTTATTACCTCCTCTCAGTCCCAGCCTCGCCGACCTTCGGTGGCGTCCACAACGGGAACTTTCTGTCTTGGAATCCCCAAGCCTGATATGGAGGCTTTTCAAAACCATGAAAAACAGGGACATTTTTCCCCAATGACTCCGGAAAACCCAAGACCAAGAGGAGCCTTCTTAGGTAACTCTTCAGAATTTTATCAGATGTACAACGGGCAAACTTCGCAATACCCGATGTACAACCCGTATCAAATGCATCCGTTCGCCATGGCTGCTATGCTTGCCGTTGCCGGAGCGGAAAAACAGCAAAAGTTCCCGGACCAACACAACTCTCCGGTCATTGTGAACCCGAGAAGAATAAGCGGCGAGAAAAGGATATCCCCTACAGGAGAAATGGTCCTTCCACAATTCTCCTCGTTCCAGTCTCACGGA
Organism: Halocynthia aurantium; assembly: GCA_013436065.1. NCBI lineage: Eukaryota > Metazoa > Chordata > Ascidiacea > Stolidobranchia > Pyuridae > Halocynthia > Halocynthia aurantium. The sequence continues at coordinate 27,964 of QXVX01004860.1, read as the reverse complement.
AACGTTCCGCTTGCTAGCCATCCGCCTTCCGGCTTTCCGCAACAATCGGTCATGCAATTTCCAGGAGTTCCATCCCATGTTCCTTTTCCCGCCCACCGTGGACTGTTGTGTGCGTTGCCAAATCAGCAAGCTGCTATGGAATGGAACGGCGCGTTGATGCGAAGGTTGATCGAATTTCCAGGTATGTACTGCATTATTTTCATGGAGAAATATGTCCATTCATATTATTTGGTAATTGATGATTTTTCCTGGCTTACTTAGTAGCTGTCGTAAAGCCACGACTGTGTGGAGTTTTAGTTGGTGTACGGTACGGGATAGAACCTCCTCGCTGCGTTTTTATGAGGTCTTGATTTGCAAGCAATCCTGTTATATTAATTAACCACGCTCCAACGAGATTCCGAAGACAATTTAGATATTATAGATATCCCATTGAGTTGTGTAAAAATTATGGACGCAGTTGGCCGATATTGAAAATCAAGTAACAGGGCAACGCAATTCAAACGGTATAAAAGACCCGAGAAAAAAATCACTGTAAAACATATATTACTCAAAACAAAAAACTGCGAACTAATGAATTTGAATAATAATGTGATTATTATTATTATTAACTATATTGTTCCTTCAACAAGGCTGGTTCAAATTATCCTATTTTACTATCAATTTCTAAAATCCGAAAGTTTCCGATATCCGAATAAGCTTCGGATTGGGGTAATTCCGATAGGCGTCACATGTATTCAATTAAACATTATTAAATCATTATCATTTCACCGGCATATGTACTGCAATAATAATAAAGCAATTAATTTGCGTTCAGTTGGTGTATTCGTACACAACGCAAACGGAACACGGCATTCACTCCTTTCAAGTACAGTGTAGGACTGTAGGCCATCTCACCTATTATCTTGCTGTGACTATTGCTTAGCGATTGATGCCATCTGCTATACGTTAATTGTATCTATGTCAGTTATTAATATGTTCAAAAACCCATCCATCTGTTAATTAGTTATCAATTACGAGATGAAACGTAGCCGACGCATAATGCGAATGACTCCTTTGTCCGCTTGGCAGAAGCTGCTATGCTTTCAAGTTCAATCGTGTGAGATTTCTTTCGCCGTAGGAGGGATAATCATACGGGTAGAGGCACTTTCTGTTCTCGGTTCGGGGTGGGAGCTATTCTTATTTACCAACATATCCCAGATACGGAGAAACGATCAATGTTTTTCGACTATGACAAACAATCCGGAGCTACCGGTAGCAGGCTGTGGATTTTGATAAGGGAATTTTGGCAGATAACGATTTAATTTGTTATTAAATGAATGTAAAACGTATGCTATCATTGAAGGTTATGGACAAAAACGGTCTGTTTAACACCTATGAGTAAACATTCAATGAGTGGTAATGAGAATGAAATCAGGCGTTCTGATATTGCTATATGATAGTGGTGAAACAATGTGGATTTCTGTTCTTCTCGGGCGAGCTCGGTTTTATCTTAATGAATCCTGATGAAGCGATATGTTCTAATAATAGCTCGGTTTGCTCAAAAGCCGCGGATAATATAAGCATGTTCAAATACTGAGGATAAAAATCCTATTGGGACTTGTAATGTGAGCTTATGCCTAGAATCCAGTGGAGTAAAATAAGATCAATTTTCTGGACTCGGAAACTTTCGATTCGGCTTGATTCGACTGCGTAAATCAAGCATATTTTGGTGTTTCCTTGTTCATTCGAATGTTTTGAATTGAATGTGAATTCTATTAAAATTTTACAGAATTTGTTACGTTCAAACATAACGCTTCAGAACGTTAAAATTAAAACAATCTAACACGTGATTTGTTGAAGGTTTTTAAACGCTATCAACAAAAAACATAAGTTGATATTACTTGTTTAGTTAGATTGTCAGAATAAAGAAAATAAATTTTACTCCTATTTTTACAGGTCAAATACCTCCCGGTATTTTGAATAAATCCCGCCGTCCCCGCACTGCATTCACATCCCAGCAACTCCTGGAACTGGAAAGACAATTCAGGCAAAATAAATACTTGTCCAGACCAATGAGATTTGAGGTAGCGACCAGACTTTGCCTTACCGAGACACAGGTTTGTTCTTATACACATATACAGTATACACACTATATTATATTGGACCTTATAGACTCATGAGAGTATAGACAACACTGGTTATTGACCGGAGATATAATTGACAAATCTTTTCCAGGTGAAAATCTGGTTTCAAAACAGAAGAATGAAGTGGAAAAGAAACAAAAAAGAACGGGAAGAAGGACAACAAGGTGGTTGCGACTCCCATAATACAAGTGCCAGGCAGTGAAAGCTGTCGTATTACTTCATCAGTAAAAAAGCAGCTTAAAATGAGGAGAGTGTACGTGACTTGTTCTTCAGAGTTCCAGTCTTACTAGAACCCAACCAACTCTCTCGCAGTTGCCGGACGTTCGTAGTCTGTGCNTCTTTCTGGGGGATTGACAAATTATACTACTGCTGCTTAATATAACTACTCAATCTTAGTGTACTAGTACAGTATACAAGGATAACACATTGATGTTTCGTTTATTTCAGTTTATCATTTTTTATGCCTTTTGTGATCGCGCTGGACCTCCTTGGGAAGCCCAGGGACGGCCTTAGGAGCTGCGGAATCCACATGGGAGCAGGTTTTGCGGGCGACCAAATATATAAAAACAGGAACTACACTGAAGAAAATTAGATTTCCAGTTTTAGCCCAAATCTTTGCTGTCAGGTTTTTCCCGGCCTAGTTAGTCTGTGTTCGATCGGAAAAACTGTTAGCTTCCGCCGAAAATATTATGCTAATGGCTTTAAGTACTGGATTTCCTTGCTCTATAAGGGCATTGATGATTTTTCTCTGGCGATGCTTTTATGAATTATTTTTTATTTCTTTGATACTGTAATCCTTCGTTTATCCGCTAATAATTCCCATGTCAATAGATCGCGATAGGAGAAGAAATAGTGGGTAGTCGTGGTAAAGTACAAGCATTTGTAAATGAAGTCACATATCCGTCTATTAGGTAAATTCCTTAAAATTCCGAAAATTCTGTAATCTAAGCATCGAATCCTTCAAATTATATAATGTACAGTGGAAATTAATAGTGTATTTATGTGTTTTATGCATTATTTAATTTAAATTTTACTACTGTACCTCCCAGATATAGGAGATGACTACGATGAAACTATTTGTTCCCAAGTTCCCAGAACACGTTTACTGATGTTTACTTACATCTCAGGACTCGAACTATCTTCCTAGATGATTTTGTAAAAACAGATGACAATTTTTTTACAGTAACTAACGGCACTTACTGCCTATAGTTTGGAGCAGAAAATGCACGAATTAAAGCAGTAAATCTTTATTGTTTGTATGTGTCCCCCATCGACTGACTTATTAATTGTTTTGCAATCACGTTTCATTACCAGATCAGATTATACCTGTACAGTTACGACTGTCGTAAATAACGTCAAGAATTCGTGTCTTTTCGGTTATTAATGCACGCCACGAGTGAGATGAAGTATCCAGCAGACAGTGAATGGAATCTGTTTGAAACGTTTTCTTAAGGATACTTACTTCGTGTTGAAGTTGATGGAACTTGAAATTTTTCAAGCTGGCGCCTGCCATCTTTATTGCTTGATAAAGGTTTCTTAAATTTTAAATATTATGTCATCAAAGTCGTGGGTTGCTTAACTTTGTGGGTATAATTAAATGTCTATGTTTATAATCTAAACAGATTCAAGAGGTTTGTCACTATACCTTAACGGCGAAATGAATGAACCTATTCATTATTCGATTACACTTGCAGTACGCCATAAAATTGACTATAGACATAATGAAACTAATGCTGTTCTTTAAATACATGTAATAACGATATCATTATCGTACGAGTCAGATATTTTACGATATTCAAATAATTCGTACGGGTATTGGCGCGTGTTTTATTGGTTCCAAACATGGATCCCGCCAAAGAGTCTGACCTTATACTTGTGAGAGCAATAGTCGAGTGGCGATGCAAGACACATATGTTAACATTTATATAGCAATGATATATTTATCGTGTCTTGGGCAGTGTAATTTTGCGGGATGATCACGTACGGAAATCATAGTAATTAATTTTTCAGCTAACCGTTTTCTTGGAACAGATAAGGACCGAGATTGGTTGCTACACTTAGGCTTGATGCGATGTCATCAGAGAATTTGTCATTGAGTAGGACTTTCATTTTACCAAGTGTCAATCTCTCTCCGAAAATGTTCAAAATATAACAGACCTCCAAAATTGCAGACAATTTCAAATTTGTAATAAAAAACCCTAGGATGATGCAGCAGGAATGAATTTTACACCTGTTCTATTCGATTTATTTTCCATTTTTTTATATTTTACCTGCCTGGGAATGTAAAAGTTTACGCCAAAAGTGAAAAATACTGTAGTGAATGTAATTTAATCAAGTCTAGCCTTTGACTGACTAATCTCCCGCCTAAGCATTCAACCACGCGAGTTGCCAGGCCGTGACAAATGTCGCTAAGTTCACACTTCATGAATTTCAAATTTCCGAATTTCCCGAAATCCCATAAATCGGGGCCCGAGACCGAGGGTAAACAGTACAGTATTTGTCCACGTCTGTACTTCTTTGGGTGTGCTACCTGTGGTATTCAAAAGTGTCTGTCTTTCACCAAGGACCACAAGTTTTTTAGGCTGATCAAAGTTCATAAGCGTATCTGTATATACATGGATTTGCGGGCTGTTACTGGGCAGCTTCCCGTATTTTTAGCTTGAAATCATAAAGCCAGCAACACAACTCGTATGGTGTGATGTGAGAGCGATCCATGCTATTAAATATCAGCTCCTTCGTAAATGACCGTAAAATAAGAGATTCTCAGATTTCATCTTGTGATAAATGCCAGATTTATATCATCATAAATACTGATAGGATGATACGCGCGTACTTTAATCTTACTTTCTCCTATGTATCTCATTTACTCTGATTTCATCAGAGATGAAGTTCGAAATCGGGTGTCGAAACAATTCAAGACGTCTATAAATACTCAATGATCGAATGAGGTGCCATGGAGAGGTTGAATGAACTCTTCAATGTTGTCATATTTCTAGGTCGCTCAGGACATTGTAAAAATTTGTCGAAGTGAATAATTTTTGTTGCAAATCATGAATAAAATTTTCATATACTGTATATTTCCTTGGGGTGATTAAAGAATCAACTTTTTAAGGCCTGTACTCTAACTGGACAAAAGTAAAGCATTGCAATAGTATCTTTATATGTATGTAGAGGCTTTGGTATTTGGTATTCAAGTCTTCACTGGCAATTAAATTATTTATTTCATTTTCCGGTAGTTGGCGCTTGCGGACCTCTCTATCCAGTTGTTGAACCCGTTTAACCTTCGATGAGTGTGATAAACTGAATAGTTATGCTCCCTATTGGTGTTATTAATTCACATAAATCATATGATTTCTGAATGGTTTTGACTATTTATAGATTTTAATAAGCTTACATTATATATTCAGTGGGAATCTGTTTTTTGGTGTATTTTTGTGTATGCGTATCGCGAATAAATTTTTAGTTAGTGTGACATTACTTTGGCAAGGGAACACTACTTCGTCATTTCCCATTGTCTGAATTCAAATAGCTTGTAACTGACATGTTATGGAGTCCTAATGACTCGATACGTAATTAAGTTATATCAATAACTTCTTCGTGTTATTTCTTTGTTAGAGGTCGAAAGAAAACATCTAGATGCCGTAACGAGTTAGGATTAGTGATTAGATGTCCTGTTTGTATGTGCTTTGTTACATGTTTTGCTAGATAGTATATAGCGTTATTCAATGTCTTACTTATCGAGTTACTTTCAACTGTTTTGGATTGCCTTGTAATGTACTTTCAGGGAGAAATGGTTCTAGTTTAGTAGTGTGGTTCTTTCGAGAACCCAGTTATGCTAAATGTATCTCAGTATTACGCTAAACTTACCCTATTCCTCAGCAAGCCTAAGCTCTAAGTTCACCTAACGTAGCCAGGTTCTCAGAAAGACTGCATATATTATTTGTAATGACATATGCTCTCCGTCATTTGATGAGGTATTATAGTTCCTTGCCCTTTTTAGCCTCTTAATTCCCCTGCGCGGTCTGTCTTCACGTGTGTATAACTGATTAGACCACATCTTGAATTTAATGGTTTATTTTGGACAACTTATTTATGGTTGTAACCCAACTACAGTTGAACATTTTCTACTACTATGATAACCGGTGCTTATTGCTACATAGTCAGTGTAAGAATGGGTCTAAACAGCGCTACTCGAGATACCATATGCGATGTTACATGTGTATAGGAAATAAATGATATCTACTTCGATTCTTTCCCACGATATAGAACCAAACGCCGAAGTACCACACTACTAAACTTGTACTTATCACCTAAAAATCAAAGATAGTTAATGAAAGCCCTCAGGCCTGAACTAAAATGTAGGAAAGTCGCTAAAAGTAAAATGGAAAACGAGAAATATATACAAACTATACTTTTCGTTTCCTGCTATTCTCAGTCCTAGGACTTTCTGTATATTGTAGGCATGCCCATCTGTTATTTCTTATTTCAGATCTGTCGTAATATTCGAGTTGGAAGTTCTTATATACTTGATTAAGGTAGAATGGAAAATTACATAGCTGTTGAATGTTACTTGTGCTACCATACCGGTCAATGCATTGTATATTGTGTGGGTAACTGCATATTCAATCGCTCGTTTAGAATGTGTGACAGGTATCTGGCAGTGTGTAGATATATATGCGGAGGTAATTTTGATTTGGCTTCGATATAATTATAGAGTGTAATACACCCACAATCTTCAGTGACTTGAAAACCTGATGATAAGTTGCTATGATGTCCTTTTGTTATGTATTTTTTAATATAAAAGATTAATAGGATAATGTACCCAATATTATTTATCAGCTCATTAAATAGTAACCATTCATATTCTATGCAGTAGTGCTGCTTTTTTTGTAGTCTGCATTACTTAGTTGTATAGCTGTATATAGTATCAGTTAAAATTACTGTAGAGTTCTACATCGACTATCTACTAGTGACTGGCATAAAAATCGATTTAGTTTCCTTGCAAATTAAATAAATTAACTTTATATTTTTATTGTCACATCGATTTTTAACCATATTTCTTGCCTTCCTTATAACGTGCCGCGATGCATAGCACATATCTCTGATCATCTCTATCATCGTTTTTGGTCCTGAAGGAACACCTACCAATTGTATACCTCCGAGATATAATGAACGTTGTTCATCGTGCGTATGGGAATAATATGGTATATGCCTCGTGTAATAATATTTACTCTTCAAGAAATGTTCCAAATAGCAAAAGTCAAATTAGCTGATTGCTAAAGTAGCTATTCACCATCATAGCTGAGAATAAATAACTTTATATTTACTATTTAAATCTATTTGGGTCAGCCTCCCCTCGTTAAAGGTATTTCCATTGGTAATAATACATTAACTTCATGAGTAACCTGTAGAGAAACCTCTTCATCATTAGCACTTTTATTCGTTATAAGGATGGGTTGATAGGAGAAGTACAATATCTTACTACACTAACCAGCAAGACACCCATGTCTAAAAATAATCATAAGCAAATCATTAAGTAGTAATAGCATAATTAATGAAATGATCAATGTACATCATTTCTATGCTAGTAAGATATTATATTTCTGCCTTATTGCCCATCCCCATATATATAATAATTAAAATCCCAAGTCAAACGAATTATCCACCCGATTAATCAATCCACCTTTTAGACACTTAGATATCTTTAAATGGGTGCTGGGAAAAAGAGGAAAAAAACTACTTGTCTATTGATTATCCAGTCAGCCAGTCAGGTAATGAATTTATAGCAATAAAAGTGCTAGTGAGCATGATATAACCAGTATGATTACTGATAATTGCAAACACTGTATAAACTTAAGTACATTGCTAATTTATTGGTTTTGGTGTTATTGGTTTATGTCAGAGCTCGTTTGGTGTCAGGTATTTTAGTTCATTGCCGTTTTGTGAATTCATCATGAGCTATTTCTTATTTTTATGGGTTTTGTTTACCCTACTGTGGTTGGCATGCTCCCTATCTGGATGCTTCATTCCCATTAACGAATCTAAACAAATCAAGGCTGACTTGATTTGAACTTATTCTGAACGACTATGCTGAATAGAGTAAACTTGCATTAGAAGTGACTGGTTGTCTGCTTATTTTTTAGCAAAACCTGACTAATTTTAAAATTGTTTTGTCTTGAATCCAACCTGGTTTTTATCGATTTTCAAATTACATTTGTAGTTTTCTCAGTACTACCAGATAACAATCTTGCAATTTCTTGAGATATATTTACAGTCTGTCAGCAGGTATTAATTCCCCTTATGATTTTTTGTCTAATAATCCATGTTGTTTCTGGTTTTCTATATCGATAGTTCCTGGCAAAGGGATTAGTGCACAATGGGCTGGGATTGTCGCCTATCACTCCACACAAATGACCCTTAATCCCTTTCGACACAGATTGACTAGCTTATGTTACATTTCAAACCGCTGGTGTACAAAGCACCGACATTGTTATAGTGGTTTTTGGGCGGTCGCTGACAACCTGCCCAGTTTCCATAATATGTTTGGCTTTGTGTCAATCTTTTGGCAAAACACAATACATCATATTTATGTTCCTATTGGGACAATGGAAAAAGTTTGGTAGGTATTCATTGGAGGTTGTTTTCTGTTTCAGAAACATTGCCAATGCTTCATGGTTTAGTTTTTCACTCCTTTTTTTGCTAATTTTGATATTTATGACATCATTACTGTAAATCAGTGGTTCTCAACCTTTTTCAGAGGCAGAGCCAAATTACAATCCTAAACTTGTAAGGAGCCGCAACAAACCACAAAAAACACAGTAAAGATTAGAATTGTACACAATTATGTAGAACTCCCGTTTTTCGCAATTGTAAAGTTGGCGCATTATCACCACTAGCATCACCGTACTTAGTTCAGATCGATGCAGTGTATCATCTACAATATAAATTGCGGATTGGCAGCAAACTATATATGTGCTACACACAGATAAGTTTTGGTACAGTGGCAATGGAAAAGATTTATTTTTCATTTTTCAAAATGTTAATGAGAGCCGCAAGACGGATAGTTGAGAGCCGCATGCGGCTCTGAGAGCCGCGGTTGAGAATCACTGCTGTAAATTCTTGTTTTTTACGTTGTGTTCTAGTGTACGCTATGCCATAGATCTATATTACTTCCATAATGTGCTCCTGATATTTCTGATTTCTGAATAAGATATTTCTGATTTAGCGGACAATTCAAATAATAATACAGTGTTTTACATTAAATATCAGTTAAAAACTGAAAATGAACAAAAGGAATTTTGAACGATTCGTATCTCGCTTGTTTTGGATAGCGTAGAGTAGACTCGCTTTGTTTATGGTACGGCTTTCTGTAGAGAGTAACACGAATATGAATACACATGAGACGAGCGCATGTACTGAACACACTGTTATTTAAGTATCGTGAACTTTATTACATTTTTTAACACATTGGATCGCCTTATACACACAATGGAGTCTATATATATTAGATTATTATGCTACGTTTCCCATAGCCGCCACGAACAACGGATTTTTGCCATAAACGGATAATTTTTCCCCCTATTAGTCCGTTAAATCGAGGGTTCGCTGTCTAGGTACAAGCCGATTTGGAAACTAGCGGTGATTGGTTGGTTGATTAGCTGTTAGGTGAACAGCAGTATACTTAACGGTATGAATAAACGTCACAAAGAGATCATATCGAATGTTGGGGAAAAAGACATTCAAGACTATGTGAGAATTAGGAAATGAATTTTTTTCCACGAATCCCCTCGATTAGAAATTTTAATTTCTCATTTTGGAACAATCTCGTTAATTGGTGACAAGATTTACGATTTCAATGTTGGTTCAAAGTTCATAATACGATATTACGAGTTCGACAACCTGGTAAACAGATCCATTCAGATTTTGTTTTCACATCTTTATTGCACAAATATGCCTCTTAAAAAAAGTCTCCTCAGCCCCCCCAGCAATGTTTTTTGTTCTTTACCAACCATGATTTTAGATTGATGATAGCGGCGGTCATTGTATCAATGAATCATAAAAGCCTGTATGAATTTTTCTATAGAGTAATATTTGAACAGGATGAGAAGTCCTTTGCCAGAGAACTGCGATTTGCCCAAAGCCAAACACATCGATCATATTGTTTTATTAGTTAATCCTTTATAGCTACATCGTTCATAAAGTATTTCTGCGCAAGGTGCACCAGCTTTCAACCAGTTAAACTCTAGTCATGAATTTTAAATTGATTTCCAATTTGTTCTCGAGAAGGGAGCCCGAAGGTAGGTGAAATACTGATCACCTACCTCAGCCGTTTTTTTATTGTTGTCGTTTATTTTGCAATAATGGGGAACCGTTTAACGTGATAACTGTACTGGAGCACTGTATCAAACTACACTATAGTGCTCCATTACTTTACAGATCTTTGGAATGTCTCGAAAATGAACAATTCTATTTCTTGTTTCTTTTGGATTTAGTTAATTAACCATTTGACGCATCGTGTAGAAATTGTAGCTTAATTAACGATAAACCGAGAGTCGTGTACCTTTGTTTCATACGCAATAAGGATCCTGTTTCATCGACCCCGAGTGGCGATATCATATGGTCTGATGGCAGTCAATGGCTCCGCGTTTGGAGAACGAGGAGGCGGCGAAAGTAGAAATAGATCGTCGCCTCTTTTACCCGCCAGTAGCTCTCACAGCAGCGTCTACGCTTCTTTATCTTCGCACTCATACAACGGAACGGCACAGACAAGTCGAGACCAAGACTACGCTTCGCATCATCTTCGGCAGTACAACGTAGGCTCCTACGTCGGCTCGTCTTCGTCGTCCTCCACAACATCATCGTTGTCATCGGAAGACGCCATGAACATGCGCTTCACGGATTTAACTCATATGCATCTGAAAAAATCTATCGATCAAATACACGGACAACAGCAAGAACTTGAATCTGACTACCATATCGGCAGACATTTACCTACGAATGGATCATCAGTCCGGTCTGTGGGTTCTCGTGAAGCTATTAACTCGAAGCGCGTACCGCAGATTGATCTGGCAGCTATCAGGCAAAATCCAGCTAGTGCGCAGTCGTATTCCGGTTCGCTTAGTAGCTATTCTCAGTCGAACAAGCTTACCTCGTCCAGCGGTGGTTCGTCGTCTTCGAAATTCCATTCGCTTCTTTCGGTAAAAGACGCCCTACTCGACGAAAAAGAATCGGCCATCGTGAAACTTCGACTCCAAGTCTCTTCGCTTCAACATCAAGTAAAGGACTCGAATTCGTCGCTACGTCAAGTTATCCAAAATCAACAGAGCGGCGTAACGAGGGCGCTCAATTCCGTGACGTTGAATTCACCCAGCCACCACAATGGTGACGTTAGCCACCCGGAAACGGAGTACGAAGCGTCAAAAATGAGAGTGCGTCTTGCGGAAAGCTTATCTCTGCAAGAAAAGAACGTTAACGACCTTCAGAACTTGCTCGGTAAGACCGAATGTCAATTGGCCGAAGCCAGAAGTCAGCACACGCACGAAAAGCGAGGCTTGGAGGAGAAAGTAAAGGAACTTGAGTTCTGTCTGCGAGCCAGAGACCAAACTATTACGGACGTTAAACGAAAACATAAGTCGCTCTTGGACAGAATAGAGAAATACAAAAGAAGGGTAGAGAGCCTGGAGAGATATCTAGGCGATCTTCCTACTATCGAAGAGAGTCGAGAAATTAAGAAAACTTTGGACAACCTTGCTGCAGAAAAGGGTAGTCTCGATGCAGACGTTCTACGTCTTCGCGAGGACCTCGAGTCTGCTAAATCGAAGTTGAGAAGCAAGGAAGACAGCCTGGTCGAAGAGCGGGACAACAACGAAAGGCTGGAGTGCGAAAAGCAAGAACTTTCAGAAAAAATAACAGACTTTGAACGACGAGAACTTGAGTTGGGCGAAACGGAACGATTCAAATTTGAAGAAATGAAAATCCAACTTGACAGATTGCGAAAAGAAAGGGAGGATGCAGCGACGCTTCTTTTTGCTGCTGACACCAAAATTAAGAAGTTGACCGCTCAGCACAAGGGTGAAATAGGCAAACTGAAAGACGTTTTGGAACAGGAGGAAAACAGCTCGCAAACCTTGAGACGTGACCTAGCCTCGAAGCAGCAGTCTTCGACTAAGGTACAAACAGCGATGACGCAGCTTGCTTCTCAAAACCAGCAACTTATGGAAGAAAAGTTATCCCTATTGGAGCAATTGCGCGCTCTCGAAAACGAACGATCGAATTCGCGAGATGTTTCGAGAATCTACGGGCGCTTACAACACGAGACGCAAATTGCAGCGCGCGATTTGGAAGCGGTCACGCAAGTGCTCATACAGAGTTCGCGCGGCGACGATCCGAACTTATCCGCGTTGTTGGGAGTACGCTCGTCTTCCGTCGGTCTTGTGGAGGACGAAGACGACAGCGGTTACAGCGAAGACTATAGTAATTCTGTTCAGGCCCTTACGCGTAAACTGACCGATATCAGAAAGCTTAGACGAGATATAGACGAACTTCGCTCGACGTTGTCGAATCGGTACGCCGAAAATATTGGTCAAAATTGCGCCACGCAGTAGCGGAATGGGCCGAAGTCATGAGCGAATAATTGCAGTGTTTCCGTTGTTATCGATGGATTGACATACTCGCTGTAGCGATAAATTATTATAGAGTATCTACCTCGACGAAGTATCAAACTGTACTCTATATGGTTTTGCGAAGAAGGTAGTAGTCGGAGCAGCGCCAGTATATTATACAGAACTAGATCTAGGAGCCAGGTAAAATCTAGATTGGGAAATGGTACTAGAAATTCTTGTAGGAATCCATAGACTTAACCCGGGTGGCCAGCGTTCAAATCCAAACGTGGGCTGTATTGCCGTGAAGGGGGATGTTCACATCTCGACCACTGTATTTCTAAATACAGAATCGTCACTAGGTCTACGTCAATCTGACGAAATAAAGATTTTTTTGCTTACTGTGTCTCATCGGCTCTGTGATATCGATGTAAAATGCTTGTGTATTATTTACAGTATTTATTGTTTCTATGTAAACTTTCGCCAGGGGTGCTGGACCTGGTGGAAGTTGATTGCCTTTACAGTCCAGAGAATATATCCAGAATCTACAACCTGTGTTCCATACAACAAATTTAAATTTCGCATGTGTATTGTATCAAGCCACCTAGTGTTTACAATATCTATGGAAAATGTTTTTAAAAGTACAGTATGCGTTATAATACAGTTACGCTATCGAAATGTCCCTTTGATATGATATTCGCATACTATCATATCCGTTTGTATGGAAGTGTGATTACTATCAAGCCCGTAATGTAAGTCTGTTTCCAAGACAGCGCATTACTCTGTAGAGCAGTGTTCGCCAATCTTAAAAACGGGCCTCGCGATCACAAAGCATTTCCATGGGGTATATGTCCTATTATACGGCTTTTTATTAAATTCTAAGTGTATTGTAAGTAAGCACACATTGTTTAAATCTTGCGCAACAATAGATAAAGACTATACACCGGAATTAATTGTACCATCATTCAAATTCAAGCACTGTGAAGGTAAAATACTTCTCAAAAGAAAGTGAAAGTAATTTTATGCCAGTATTACGGGTGCTTTTCATAATTCCTCTACTAGTAAGCAACGAAATGCACTCAATTCATCAACTCAAATATGTGAGACGTGAGAAGCGTGTGTGCGAGTTAGCCGGTCTGCTTATCAGCAGTAGTAAGGTCATAATCGAATATGAACTATAATATAACCCATACAAAATCTATATTTATCAAAGTTCAGGGGTCATGAAGATTTTCGTTCTTACGAAAACTGCTTAGATAAGATAGATACTCACGGTGAAGGATATATGCTATATTCAATTCCCACTTCACCATGGGCAGTCAACCAAAGGGATTATAGTGTTTTAAATATACCGGTACACAACGCGCTGTCTGAAATTATGATACAGTTTTTAGTTTCCGTTAATCATACACATTGTCCCATTACAAATGCTGTGTAATGCTATCGTCATATACTTTTTATTCTATGTGCTAGTTTTTTCTAAGTGAGCGCCTACGGTAGCCTTTTTGTTATGTCGGTTGCGATTTTTGTTATTGTGCTGTATTATGACTGCGTTATGAGTTATTTCTCAGGTTTTACTGTATTAATTCTACACATTCGGTTCTTTGTACTTTACGGGATTCTATCTCTTAGGACATGAACCAGTGCACTGTGATATCGCGATGTGCTATTTGAAATAGCCTATTTCAAAACTGTTTGTGTACATCTGTTTTATGTTCGCAGTATACTATATCAATAACATATTTTCGTTTTCCAAGTACAAGCTTGGTCGTGACGAATTCTCTACTCACAAGCCTCTAGTGGTACAAATTAATTTCTTGCAAATTCCCAGGCACCATTGTATCTACGAAATATTAACTTATCAACTTATCAAGGTCTATTATAGTTTTGAAGATCCAGATTCATAATCTGTCTAGTAAGATAAGTTCTCTACATAAGATACATATATATATATACATAATCTGCCAGCGCCCAAACAGAGTTGCATGTTCCCAGTTTCCAAGCCTTTTATCATATTGCATCGTAATATATTTTCCCGAACTCAGTGTCAAAGTTTTTATCACACGGCCTTTTTACTTTTTTAGCAAGGTGTCATCCGCGGATTTATATGCGATACGAAATTTCCTTTGTTCCATTCCTTGCTCAACGAAATTGATTGCCGTTGTGACAATTGTCGTATTTTTACGTTTTTTGTACCGTCTTTGTGCATATCTTTTTCTGCGTACCACAGAATTCACAGGTACCGAATATATTGTGTTGCAGTGTCTGTTTTTCTTTGCTCTTCTAAATATATATTTATGTATTGCGTGTACTCAATCCTGAAAGCAACTCTTCGATCTATGGTCTTGAGGACGTCAACCTTGGCAGTGGAACAGTAGAGTATTGCGTTTGTTTTAAATCGAGCTTATGATCGTTCTGTCCGGAAACCTGAAATGACAAATTTCTGAGGGTCACGTGAACGAGACTGTATATATATTGGGAAGCCATACGCAATATTGAACCATATTAGTTTAAGATCGGTGTGTTCAACTTTTCGACACCTCTGTAAAAAATAAAATAGGCATGATTATTATAACTTCTCCTTAATACGATGCTGCACAAAGCCCACCTGCTGTGAACTATTTTATCTTATATTAGATGAATGGCCGGAAAAGGCTAGGTTCTGTTTATTATACTGAGTCGCCAGGGGGCGACGTTTTGATATTTAGCGGGGAATCCCAAGGTTTTCCGGAACAATATTTCAGCATTTTTATCCAGCCCATCGGGCATGCCCTTTGGTAGTCTCAAATGTGTAAATGAGATTGTGTTAAACCAAACAATACGGATGTGGCGACTGTAAATTTATTATCGCAAGCTTTGCTCAATACTTATTCGTTTTAGCATATCGCATCATAAGTGTAGATCCCTTTGGAACAGTAATGTAACGCTGTAGTAATGTACGATTTCAGTTTTGACTGTACGTACATTTTAATATGTAATTTAGTTTATCCGATAACCGATCCGCTTATTTTTATTGAAATCCTTCGGAATTCCGATCAAAATTTTAGCTATGGTCCGGATTATCAAGACCCCGCTTTAACAGTATTTGGTTGAGTGCTTTCACGTGACCACCGGTGCTTTTGCTCTCCCTGACCTCTTGTTTGTTTACGTTTGCTGCCGGCATAGAAGATGTATCGTATTTCATCTGCAAGTTTAGAAAAAATTATTTTGCCTTTGAGCATATAATTAGCTACCACAATTATTGTAGATAAACTTGTGATTGTAAAAATACATGAAACGATTATTCTTCATTTTCCAGTTCAGTTTACCATTCCATAGACTACCAGACTCAAACAAACTTCCCGTTTCTCCTAAGCTAACAAGTCGGACATAGCGGCCGTCGTGAGTAATTAGGTAAGCGAATTCTGGTCATATTGATGTTTAATTACGGCAAAAACGTGATCTTTTGCCCACTACGTGCCGTTACTACCGTAGGTCGTGGCGCTAGTAATTAATTTTTTGTCGATATTAGCAATGTATCCTTGTACAGCAGTGTGACATATTTGTGCACTTGAGAAGCTGAAATAACGAAACGCGCACCTGTGCAAACGCTGGGGTTCGAAAGCTATGTGACAGGTTGTCTTCTTTTTATTACCCGAACCCGTTATTTGATGTCCTTATCATCTGCATCGTCTTGATTTTCTGGCGATTACAGATTGCCAAGTTAACGTGTTTACAAAAATCCCTTCGTAAGACGAATCGGCGTAAATGCAATGGATGTAGGTGTTCATTCCATTCTTTCGGAACATAGGCAACTATTGTATAAATTCAACGTATATTTGTCAATTTACTTACTTGCTAAATCATTTTTAATTCCTATCGGTCCTAGCACATACATTCCGTGGATGACGCATTCGCGTGACGTCGCAACGTAGGCGAGAAAATTACAGCGAAAACCAGACTCTGAAATGGGGTAAATTGTTAAATTAAAAAACTAAGGTGTTGCGATTATTATAGTTCTAGTAAAATTGAATGCACTTACTCGTACACCTAATAGCCTGTATAATGCGATATACGCATAATTTTCCTGTTTCACGCGAATCTTGTGACTACTTGTAAAGGAATATTTAGTCCTGAGTCCACGTGATGGTTATATTGTCTTTTGTGTGCCACCTTTAAATATACACTTGCAATTACAAGGGAGGTTTTAACAATGATAATTTCCTCCAAAATCCAGAACAGTTCAATGTATTTTTTTACAGTATCTAGTACAGTGTACAAGAAATAGCGTTACGCATCATCGTCATATACAATTGTATCTCCATGTTTCTTAAACTAGTCATTTACATGTTCCATGTTAGTATTATTAGGCAAGGCAACCTATTGATAGGCTAGTGGCTTTAGCCAGAAAAGCTGTTATATATTGGTTTATGTCCAGATTCTTATCCCCGCTAGGAGGCGATCGAGCGCGCATAATTACGATAGGGAGCCCCAAGCCGGGGTTTCTTTGTTTATTCCTTATATGACGACGTTGTTCCAAAACAAACGAACTTTCGAGATTGACAAAGATATACTAGCTGTAACTAGCATTCGCCGAATTAAACCATCTTCATACGGAACACAGCATCGACTGTTTCATTGGATAGTATGAAATAAATTAGATAGTTCGGCATTTACTATACTGTAATGTAATTCTTTCGTAAGTAAGCTCTGGTTCGAATCTCCACGGAGGTGGTATCCGCGGTCTAAATTAGCTATTGCATGAGGATTTGAATACCATTTTATTACTTAAAAATATCCATTTATCTTGGATACGGATCTGCAAAGATTCATGAGAGCTCCTTCTTCTACCGTAGTCACTCTAATGTACGCTATATTCTATTAGGAAGTCTGGATAGAAGATAGGAATGAACGAACAAGTAGACTTGAACATTCTGCGTGATTCGTATTCCCTGCTGTGATAAAACACTCTTCCTCGGCCCTGTTACTCGCAGCACGGTAAGATGCTGCTGCATTTGACAAATGACAGCCACAAAGGTAATGTTTTAATGTTTAATGTATTTGCTATCATAGCATATCATTATCAAGGTATCTCTGGTCGATATTCCTACACTGTTCTTCAACAATCACTAAAATCGTTAAACGGATTCCGATTTGATATTCTAGTATATGTCGGTATCTTTTATTTGCTTGAAACTTAGTTTTACGTTACTGAATTGTTATATCGTAATGCAAATTTTATATACAGCTTAGAGGCTTAGCCAATAGTCTAGCTTAATTCATTACCGATCATTACTGCGAACTTCGCATTCAGATATCAAAATATATATAAAAAAATCCTACAAAACAACTTTACCAACAAACTTTGAAATCGTCAATCGATTTGTAACATTAAAATCAGATAGTTCCCATTATTTAGTACAACATTACAGTACTTCACTAGGAGGTAAGATCCTGATAACGTTCAATGAGATGAATGAGCATTACAGTACTTCACTAGGAGGTAATATTCCAATACCGATCGATGAAATGGATGGATAAGAGTAGTGCAGAGCTTTTCAAAAAAATTAAAAAGCTATAGGTTTTCTGATTGGTCAGTTCCACCAGGGATCGATAGAATTCCTTCCATCATATGACGATTGCTGTACACCAGCAAAATATTCTTTTAAGGGCGATAGTAGTTTGCGAACCACAGGTACGGACCAGGATTTACCAAGCAAAGCTAGTCTTTCCCTCGGTCCCAAGTTATTAACATCAGTGTAATGCTCCGGTACTCCAAATACCCTGTTTAGAAAGCCGAGACGTGAACATTAGATCGGTAACACTTTCATGCCACCAAAGCCTTGCTTGCCGTCTTACCTTTCTACTTCTGTTGTCCACAAGACGTCTGACTTTCCATCATGTTCAACGGGTGCCTGACGCGTTTGTCCCTGGTAAAGACAGGTGTATTTCGTCGTAATTGTATTCAACTTCGTTACCAACGCTTTTCTATCCACTTCGAGACATTCTTGAACCGTTAATCGATCCGATACTCCAGGCGTGATCTTACGGCTGCAGACACGAATGGCCATTACGTTAATACCGGAATATTCATTATTTTCTTCGAACTATTAAAACACTACTCACTCTTGCAGGCCAGGCAAATTTCCCCAAAAGTTCCGAGGTCTCGCTGCGGCGCTGACCATTCGGGCGTCTGCCATTTTCGGGTCGCACTGTAGAAAGCGAGATATACGCGCCTTTTCGATGTTCTTCATGGAAACGACGTTTTCGAAGAGCCAAAAGAACGGTCTCTGAGGCTTGCCATTGCTGTCGCGCGGCGGCTGTATGGTGCGTAGTACTCGATAAAAATCGAAAAATAAACAACCACTGCCTTCTGCGTCTGTTATGATTAGATCAGATGTTAATTAACAGATAACGCAATCGAAGCACTGTCCTTGTGCTTGGATAAACTCCGTTGCTCTCCTAACAAGCTCATGGCAAAATTTATGGGTGGTGATGTGTTGCGAGTGTTGGTTGGTTTGACTATCATTTTCAATTATATACGTGTATTAGAAAAGAGACCCAGCCTGTCTTTAACTGAAATGATGTTACAGGTACACATCCAGGTTCTTATATTAGTCGCTGGGGTGGCAGAAGTCAAAATTACTTGTCCATGTGAACTTGCTATTACTGACAGTGCAACATTTGTGTAACTTAATGTAGAAGTGCCTGTGGAACTACTGTACAGTGTCTTCCAAGTGCTGTGCACCCTTCTCTGTGCCTGTAGTGCTATTGTTTCTCTGGTCATAGCACTATTCTTTGAAATCGAAAATTTAGATGGGGTCACATGGTATATGAGTCATACATTTACCAGGGCCCCCAAGCATAACGAGTTAGCAGCAGAATATATACTTTTTTATATTCTGGTCATGATTTAGTGTATATATAAATTACTCGTTAAATAACACTAGCCATGGATAACTAGAACCGCAACTTTTACTTCAGCTGCCTATTTCAATTTTCCAGATGGAGCACAACATTCACATACACACGAATGTCCATCACATTTCCAAAATCCACATTACCCCTGACGTGAAGGACCACACTGTACAAGTTGAAGCATTTTAACAGGATGCAGATACTCCTGTGGGGTTTTACATTGCAACGACCTGGTTGTGAAGGAAATTAGTCGATGAACAAACTCCTCACTCAACAATAAGGACTGGTAAATAGCTTTAGATATTGTTCTAATGTCTGAGAGTCTGAGAACATGAAAGTTCCCAAGTATCAGCTTTATATGAATTAGCTGAATAACTAAATTCATAACGGTCTGATCGAAACACCATCCGAGGTGGTTGTTAAGTGAGAAGGGTGTCTGGAGGTTAAATGAGGAGATGTATTGTTTATATTTACCTAAAAGACCCTTTCTTCGTGGATTGGCACCAGACAGATCATTGCACGGACTTCCACCTAAAAGCAAGTCGAACGGACCCATTTCATAGATTTCATTGTCAGATATTTTCGTGACATCTCCAATGTGAATCACTTCCGGGTGTTTGTTTTGCACAAGTCTTATAGCATCCTCGTCTATTTCCGACGCTACAAATTTTTTAATCTGAAGATCGAGTCGTCGATTAGATGGGGTGGGATAGTGCCATAACCCATATTGAATGACTAATATGAATATTAATTCACCTGCAACCCGAGTTGTTTTAACGCAACAGCTCCAGTGGCGATCCCATCGAATAAAGACAGCACTCTTATTGGTCTGCGCTTGAATACTGGAATTGGTGCTGGCACAGGAAAAGGGGGCTGAAACAATGATACAAAAAATTAGGGAACAGCTCATGCGATAAGAAATGATATATGATTAGTTTGTTGGATAGCGTTTTCTCCCGTGGTAAACGACCATTCCTAGCACTGCATCGCTATCACCCGACATGCGCACATGAAAGTAGCAACACTCACATATTCTGATTTACTGCCGGTATCCTGAAACAATCTTTGTATCTCTTCCTGCCATTCTGGCCTCTTCTGCAACATTCCAAGAGGAGAATCACTGCAAAAGTTACATATCCATAGTTCTGGGTCCGAGTTAACAGCGCGTTGAAAGGTGCCGTGACCTACCAGGCTATCAAGACAGTCTTTGCAGTAGCACCTGTTGTATTACATGACAGTGTAGTAATGTGAGTACCATATTTAGGCATACCACTTCCAGGCCCCACAAGGACCTATCACGGTCTTCCACACAAGATGTGAGGGTCGTAATATACACGGGGGTAATTCTTCACCACCTTTTTAGATGTGAAGGTGGGGTCACCTTATACATGCACACGAATATGGTATCTTACTTCAACTATAAAAATCAGATTACAAACCTTGCACAGTCCTGGACATCGCAGAGCACAACTTTCGTCCCCATACAGCACACTGAGCAGTAAGAATGATATCCATCCTATGAGTAGCAAAATACTAATGTAGTTAAAAAATGCTGATTAACAGTACACTAGCAACATACAGAAGGGTTGAGTTCGGAATTCAAGATTGAAGTCAAGTTCTGAGTGTAGAAATATCACTTACAGTATCATATTTAAAAAACCACTCGTGCAGCATCTTCTTGTGCTCATCGCAAAGGCCGCCTATGAAAAGCGGATGCTTGGCCGTGATGTCATCTTTGGAGCCACAAGCAAGGCATATGGCTGAAGAAAACAATCATAAAGAAATTCTATTCATGATATAACATTGTCACTACAGTTAAATCAATCAAATGAACAGTACCTTCTAAATGTTTCACTTCAGTGTGGATATTTCTAGGAGAATGTCTTTGATTCTCGGCAGAATCTTCGGTTCTTTTAGAGATCGGATCTCCATCCCTTAATACAGAAGGACCCTGGAGAAAGGCAAAAATAACATTTATGATCTGTTCCTCTAAAAGATTCATATTTATATCTTTGTTTTTCTATTCTTAATACTCTGTTTAGCATCAGCTTCATACATTACATTACCTCTTTTTCCTTGCATTGCAATGACCTTTCCTCGTCATCTTCAAAAACTATGACATCAGAAGGAGCATTGGAAATACTGTGCTTCTGTATCAGCGGTCTGACAGAAGCTACTATTTTCTTCGTATCTTTTTTTCTTGACTTGTTGCCACCATCTGACCTGTGCTTTTTATTGTGATCCGGAATACGTTCCTCCTCTTCTGACTTTATATAGCAAAAGAACGAAACAAATTTTTAGTAATATTATGAAACACGCGTAATCTTAATGTGAGGGCTTTTAAATACAGAATGATCAGAAATCAGTGAGATAGGAAATTTTATGATAAAGGTGATTAATTTATTAGGGGTTAAATGTTAAATGTACCTCCAGTAACCCAATAATTGCCTCTGACTCACTGCCCTGATGGAGACAGCAGTTTAGTAATTCAGTATGGAACGCACTAATTTGGAAATAAGATTTTATTTAGCAGGCAGTTAATACAGGCGCACCTTAACTCACTAAATTATCCCTGTTACGAAATACAATATCGAGAATTATATTGTAGGGCTATATAAAAGGGAGAATAATAAAATCTTTGATTAATGATGTAATGTAATCCTAAAAAATATAATCATACAATAATATTTTTGTGAATTATCAAGAAAATAAATGCACAATGATTTTTGACAGAATCCTCACCTCAGAAGTAATTGTGATGTATTCTCTTTCTGAAGATTGCCGGCTGCGCTTCTTGGAAGGATTCTCTGGAAATAATGAAAAGACGATGTAATAAGGTACAGGTTTTACAGAATTATATTTTATGGGGTAACTAAAAAGTTTTAAATGTACATTGTAAGAAGACTAATAATTATTCAAGAGAAAGTAATGGGCATTCATGTAGCCCCTACCTAAATCCTATCATATTTCTATCCTAAAAATGGTTTTCAAGATGAAAGCCTATCATTAGATAGCACAGTACTTAGCGTGGCAAAATTTGCAAGTAAATGTTAATATTGTATTATAATTCATATAGATTGTATCATAGAGAAAATGGCATGTTAACGTATATCATGCATTTTCTAATTGCATCAATGGATGTATCCTTAAAGACAGACAGAAAATGTTTTACCTGCAGCATTAGATAGTTTTGTTAAACTAACGAATGGTTCATGGGTATTCAATTTATTTGAGGTAGAGCATTTGTACAGGTGATCTGTGCATACCATTGGTGATTTTGTTAAATCCACGCATGGTTCATAATTTTGCGACGACCTCGCGTTAGAGCTTCTGCATAACTGTGTGCGTTCCGTTCCATCTTGGTGAGATGCACGATGGTTTGCACTGCGTGATGCCGATGATTGTTTTCCTAGACACAGTTTGTGACCCCAACGATTTTTGAATCCTTCCAACCATCGTTCGCTTGAAATTACATTTCTTACACGGCTGCTTATTTTCATTTCCCCTGCTATTCTGTTAAGAATGTCAGTTAGATTGTCGTTTTCCAGGGAATATCCTACTTTTCTGATACGCCTGATTGTCTCTGCAAGAATTTTTTCTGTCTCATAGGGTAATCTTGGAAAGTTGATTCCTTGTAATTGTTCTGTCATGTAATGAGTATTCTTTCTACTTCTTTGGGGATAAGTTAATCCATTATGTACCATGCGTTTTGCTTCCCTTTGTTGCATGTTTTGTGGTGAGGTCATACTGAGTTGATGTAAGTATGTAGGTAGCAAATGTGTGTAACTGAAAATTAAAGAGAGTTGTTTTGGAAATGAGCAGAATGAATAAAACAGGACGACTAGTTTGCTTAGATATTTAAATTATTGTTCGTTACCCTTTTTTCCGATAAATTTTTGAAATCTTTGTATCTCAGTACAATTGAAGTTGACCTGACTGGTACCATATCCGAAACAATGAAATCAATGAGTCATGCAACCAATATACATCTTGTATATTGTACTGCTCAGCAAATTTACTTAGGGGCCTTTGCATCTGTTCGGTTAGCTATTCTATTCATTCATTATCTGCCAGCCTAATTTGGGAATAATGCAATACAAAATATGAATTTATTATATGAAGTATTACCATCTAGATTCTAGAATATTATATTTTGTAGTTTGTATATACTTTAAGCTGCTAGTATGTATCTTAACAGTGTATCTGTGCATTTATCGCTGTTAAATATAGCTAACAAAAAGTGATCCACTACCTCATTTTTTTATTTGTCTGTTCAAAATCATTTCTGCTATATACTATCGTCTTATGTTGTTGCGGGACATTTTGTACTATCTCGCACCTCAGACAATAATAGAGTGAAAGGTCTGATACCAGATCTCGGAATAATAACTTCAATTGTGAGTTGTTCCGAAAGGAAACACTCCTCTTGACCGTAACCGCGCTGATAGTGCAAAACAACGTCGCACTGAATGCCACTCTACGAAATATATTATAATTTCAACTCTTACATTAATGATCCCTTTTGGAGTAGAGAATAACTCGGAGTTGAAGTAGATTTACTGCAATGTAGTTGGTAAGGTACTGCGGATTAAGAACTGTGCTTGCTCGAACATACGGAAATATGAGGGACTCGTGAGATCATGGTGATATAAAAATCGGCGCGCTATCGTAATACAAATATTTTCGAATTTCGGCGCGCTGCAATGCTGTGGAAGTAACGTGGGAACTCCCCTAAACGGTACCCTTTGCAGCACTATAGCATTTCGTGACGACTTTACGCATATTTGACGATGTTTGTTTTTAAACGTATGTGCGTAATGAATGGGAGTACAGGTACTCCTCGCTTAACGACCACCTCGGTTACCGACCGATTCGCTTTACGATCAGGTCATTGGGAAGGAATCTGGTTGTTAAGTTAGAAGTGCCTGTTCGCGTAATATCAATTTCCTCCGGCGTCACATATAGCTATATATTTTCAGATGTCTTTTAAACTTAACCATGTCGCTGTGAAGGCCGTTAAGTAAGTTTCTGTTACCCGTTATGCTGGAACTTGGGTTATATAACTTCAAATATATCGAAATTGAAGATGTTTAGACAATATACCGCCCACAATCGAGTTACGTGATACTGAGGAATAACTTGATTTGAGTCGTATTATACGGAGTAAACGTTAAGACCAGAGAACAAGAGTTCACAAATAATAATCCGTCATCTGCAAATATCGTATTTCCTCGTATATAGAACGCGTCTTATGTTAATTTTTTCTTCCCTCCTTTTTTCTCCGTTTTATAATCGAGGGCGTCTCATAATTTTATAATGCTCTTTTTAGAAGTGTGGTACATTTTCATGGTAAAAAGGGCTCGCCGAAGTAGAACAATTGCATCAGTTTTCCACGTTATAAAGTGGGAATTTTTGTTGCGTAATCTAGATATTGAATGAACCCGGAACTTCCGTAAACCGATATCATTATTTTCCAATATAATAATGTATTGTACATCCCTCTGTCAATGTGTACGCTTCAACATTGTGTATTTGCAAAATAGGTTTTTAAACCTCGGTACCCATAATCTGAATCTAGAATTATTTCCTGGGGTACGTACTACGTACCCCATTTAATGACTCCTGTTCTTATTTATAGTTAGGAAAATATCGTCTGCCTTGTGATTTTCGTCTGTATCTGAAAACAGCACTTGTACCTCGTAGCAATTCTATGGTGTAGATATAATGAAGCTCTGTAGTCAGCAGTATTTATATACCAAACTAAATTCCCCATCAGTTATATTTCTTGCTTAATTGTGAACTGTGACTAGCGGATTTATTTCCCTTTGGCACACAGCGTCTCGTGGTATTGTGATTAGGTTGTAATATCGTATGTCGGTCCCCGTCGCTTTCAAATAAATTTCTCGCCCCATAAGTAGAGCATGTGTAATAATCCTCGCCAGGATCAAACATCAGCTCTGTCGAATCGCAAATATACCCTTATCGAACGCTGGTTTAAGTTCATGCAGCGTTCGCGTCGTGGACGTTGCTAAGCAGATCATGATTTTCTTGCATACGGGCTTGAGAGAATATGGTTGCTTGATGTGCTTTTCACACCACGCTGACAGTAAAACCGCGTCAGCAAAATGATTGTCACTCGCTGGTTCGTGAAGGGATGTAGGCTATGTAATAGGCTCGTATATTGTTCAAATACTGTAGGAAAGCGTATTTCCAAATACAATACACGGAGACAAACTGAAGACTGCAAATGATTTTGTGGTGAAGGTTTGTCAACAGAAGAAAAGAAAAAGGGAAGACTAACTGCTTGAAATTGGTCGTTGTTGGTCCATGTATTCGTGGGACCTTCTTGTAACAACCTACGTCCTGCAATATAGAATATATATATTCATTCTAAAAATTCCATTCGGTCTGAATGGTCTGGAATTAAGACACAGTGACCTGTATGTAGTAATAATCCTGTACCATGCTTCCTCGGTAAAGTGAACATCCAGCTTGAATGAGGTTTATTGTATTTTAGTATTCATAACAACAAGAACAATGGATTCATATCATTCACATATAACGTGCCTGACCAAACCGGACTAAGATGAAAACTATTAAATATGGACAGTACATACTGTAATACATTAAAATACAGAAATTTTTTCTCCCCCAAGCAAGCAAATTAAATCTATTTAGTTCTCTTCTTCCATCAAAATATCGCTAATCAATGAGTTTGTACGATATAATGGAGAAATCACAAATGAAAATTCGAAAGTACAATTAAGAATAAGAAATTACGCACCTACAAGTAATTTCACTAGCAGCAGGCACTATACATGGAAAGGATAAAACACAGCCATTAAAAATGGTTTACAGGTCAGGTTCATAGGACAATGCTCCACCAGGCATACACAGGGTTCACTCTGGTACACCCAGGGGTGATTATAAAATCTACAAGGGAAGGGGTTAGTTTTTCCACACTGAATTGAAGATGCACCTATTTTTGAAATTTATTTTTCTATCATAACAAGCTAAAAAGTGAATAGGTCATAAACGTAGTTGATGTCATATCTGTATGGGCACGCTATTTACTATTTAATGAATATTATGGAATTGTGTGTATGGGTCATCAGACTAAATTAATCGCCATCTATTTTATATATAAACAGAAAGTCTAGCTTTGGGATATGGTTTTGTTTAATCGATAGTATTCTGTTGTATCGTAATTTAGAAGAGTTTTAGCCAGACACCTGCCAATGCTGGACAGAATTCCTGGAATTTAGAACTATCTATTTTGGAATAATTCTGATTAATTTATAAGATATTCTCTTGACTCTCTTTCCATGAAGTGTTTATTCATGCTATAATTCTCATTAGGTTCGTTTAATTTTTACGTATTGTTTGTTTCGAAAACAGTGAATACAAAAAATTATTTAACACGGCTGTAATAAAGAACAGCTCAAGAATAGGATTCCGTATTTCATTTTTTCACTAGTTTTATCTACCACCCTAGTAAAGTATAACCTTAGGTTATACGAGTCATGCAATTATCCTTGGCAACATGTCAAATGATCAACAAATGCTTTGAATGGCAAAGAAATAGGACAATTCAACAATTGATAAAAACAACCAACAATGCAGAACTTTGAGACACATGAGCATTACAAAGATACGCCACCCATCTTTACAGGAGTTGAAAAAGCCGATACCGTTTTTGTTGCACCAGTATATTCGTAAATAAATCTACAGAAATAACACTTAAAAGCAACAGAAAAATTTGCTATTTGAAACGTTTCGAAAAAATCAAATCTCTCATATAAGGGTCGAAGGCTTATTATGAGTCTAGTAGAAAAATTAACAGTGTTAAGGCTTTCAATTGTCATTCTTATATGGAAAATAATGGTCAACATCGTGGCGTAAATCCTTCTGCCACAAGGAAATTAAAAGGAACTAGTGAAGTATGATTATTACAGAGACAATATGGGGCACTGACAATTCGTTACAATTGTTGTAATTATAAATCTTAACCGGAATTTTGTGTCCCAACATTATAGTTGTGGTCCTTGGCATTTGACACAGATGGGCTTCCATTAACGATCGTCAACCCTTTATTTTTTATCAGTCTACCTCGCGATCAAACAGGGTCACGTTAAATTGCAGTAAAAGAATCTCGTTAGGTAACCCATTTCCTAGTGAAAAGCCATAGAAGTTAAGGACTGCTATAAGAACAGTATTTCTAGCGTGGATATTGACTCTACACTGTACACAGTCATGGTTACTAGTATCTTAGCTGTCACATCTAAATCTGATGAATACACTTTCTTGAATTGCGTCTAAAAATCTGGGGGAACTCTCAAAACCTAA
>QXVX01004859.1:0-18535 GCA_013436065.1 Halocynthia aurantium | reverse complement strand
ATACTATTACTAGCGCTTCAGTTCCAATTCACACTAGTACAGCAGTCCTCGAACAAGTAATATCGTTATGAAATGAATGAAACATGTTTGTTATTGTTTTGAGTGGCGGCGTGACTGGCTCTGTACAAATTTTTTGCCTTCCAGGAGCAATTTCTTTATTTAACCTGTAACAGTGAGTGCTGAACGTGCACTGTTCTTATCATTGGGTGTAGGGTTTGCTTCGTTTGAGGTTTATACTCCAACTGAACTCCACCAGTTTACGTTTCCAAATTTACAAATAAGCTACATCTAATGTTGCTACAGATAGCGCTGAGGTTTCCCCAAAACACTGTGTTATAGTTTAAAGAGCCTAAATATAATGAAAATACCTTCGCATAATTTTTTCGTCTGGAGTAAGATGAGTTAGTCGTTTTCGTTTTCTTGGTCCTGATCCGTTCGTCTCAAAGAGTCCAACAGCATAATTTGGCAAAGATGCAGTCTCCTCGTTAGTTTGTATTTTACTTAACGGGACTGAAGACATATTTGCCGGAGTAATAATAATCGTTTGGGAATGGTTTCCGATCATGGGAGCCATGTTCAAGGTCGAGTCGGGTTAGGGCGTTAACAATTTCTTGATTACCGGTGAATAAAATTCAATCTTGATAACTACACTACTTTCGAAGTTCTTCTGATCTACGGCAACAAGTTCTGTGATGGCAAAACGCCTACATAAACGAACATTACGAGTAATATATGGATAGTTTTCACATCACCATTTTGTCTTCCTTGACAGCTAGCAAAACTTCTTTGTCTGGCGTTTTATTAGCTGACGTGTCTACAGCTTCTCTGAATGTGGCGCGTTCTGATTGGTTGCCTCGGGCCTCGTGACTCTTACGTAACGGATAATGACGCAAGACGGCGTAAGTAACGCTCAAAAAAAGCAGAAAAAGAATTGCAACAGCGCATAATGCCATGGCGATCACATGAGATGTATTACATTACATAGCTGTGCTAAATCGGGCGTTCTTCCTGCTATCAACACTATGCTATACAATCCTACAAAAATAACAAAAATCCAGCATGCAACGCTTGATCACATGAGCTTTCATAAATCATAATGGTTTATTTTTAATACATAGATAAGCAATAGTAAGCCGCTATAAATACTACTAGTGCTAATAAGTAGTGCTGTAACATTTAAAAAGTTGAAAGCATCTTAAGAACATTAAAAACATGGAATACGGAAAGATATAAGGCTAGGGGAAGAGTTAAGTTTATGGATTCTGCGGTTCAATTTCCTTCACCAACGTTTTAAGTATTGACAGGTGTTTGATGGCTCTGAAAATGAAAGAAGCATGGTAAAACTATAAGGAGGAAATAGTGGAGAGTGAATCTATGCCATTATACGACGGAAAATACGAAAAACCAAGACCTACTTTTCAAGTGATTCACATCCTGTAGAACTTTCCTGTGGTGAACACTTGTCTTCTGAGAAATCATAGATATTACATTTTTATTTTAGCTAATCAATCGTAGTTAAGCACAGTTCAGTATACTGACCAATTTCAAGTTTAGCGTTTTTGGTTTCACGGGATATTTCTTGCAATGAAAACAACATATTTTTCAGCGACTCCACAGTACCTTCTTGTTCGTGACTCGATTCTTCACCACTAGGTGAAGTCTGGAGTATAAAAAGGACAGTTCACTTGAACATTAAAGAAAAATACAGATATCAATTCGAAATTGCTTTGGGCACTACTTTGATTCATCGTACAAACCTGAAATGCGAAACAATCACCCATAAATTCTCTTATTTCTGATGCATTTCCCTCAAGTTGAAGGGAAAGAGAAATGTGACTTGGTTCCTCGCCGTTTTCATTGTTGACACTATGTTATGATATTTGAAGTGCATTATAAATAGGTCGCTGTTATCAAACCGAAAGTAAATATAAGTCCCACTTGTTCAACGAAGACATAGAATCTTCAAATACAGCTGCGTCGTTCTCATCAGTTGATCTGTAGAAAAGTTCTCTTTTTACCTGGCCTACAATTTAATCAAATTTAACAGGTTTCAGCTCTCGATAATGTAAAATGTAAATTCGGGTTTCATGCTCTTATGCGTTATACTCACTTGAATTTTCAATCTGAGGAGTCCAAGTGGATTCGTGACCTTCTTTTTCAGGTGTCAGTGAGTATTTCAGAGCTAGAGACAAATCTCCCTTGATGTTTCCGGTACAAATATGAGAGTGTGATATTCTTGTCCTCAATGGTGTACTTGGTGCTGATTGCACATAACTTTGCTCTCCTTGTTGAAATTTCC
The DNA here is from genome assembly GCA_013436065.1 of Halocynthia aurantium. Lineage (NCBI taxonomy): Eukaryota > Metazoa > Chordata > Ascidiacea > Stolidobranchia > Pyuridae > Halocynthia > Halocynthia aurantium. The sequence continues at coordinate 16,236 of QXVX01004859.1, read as the reverse complement.
GACTCTGAAGGAAATCTCTCAGACTCCGTAAATTAGCACATGATGAAGTATCACTTGTTGGATACGTCGAAGTCTGTCTGAAGTACAGCAGTCAATAATTAACGAAGGTTAAATTGATATCTGCTTCACTATTACAGTAAACTAATTCAAATGGAATACTTGAACATTTGCTGTGTGCCAGGATGATAAGACCTTGAGTTGTTCCACTGATTTTTCAAGTCGGAAACAGTTAGGAAGCTTGAGTCGAGATTGGTTGAAGGAGATCCATACTATAAATTGTGTACGAGAAAATTAGTTTCATTCAGTACCTCGTAAATTTAGTAATTAAATAAAATAGGCGATAACTTACCCGTTTTTCAGAATTGCATCTTTGTTGTAACGGACTTTCTATAAGCAAATCCTCTGTAGTTTGACTTCTTCTATCTACTTCTTCTTCCGCTGGAGTAGGAAGCAGTAGTTTTGCAAGAACAATTTCTTCATCTAATGTTTTGACATCTAGAAATAAAATGTTCGATCATAATTCCATAAGTTCACTCGATTTTATTACAACCTCACATCGGTCAGCTCTAGTGTATCAACAATATACCACAATATTGCAAAATTCAATACACATATTTATGAATTAATATATTCACCAGAATCTAAAAAAAAAAACGAAACTTGTACCTGCAGTCAGAGATTCGAGCAAATTTATAGCAGAATTTTCCCTATCTATCGACAAGGCGTTAGCGATCTCGTAGCTTTCTTGCTTTTCATATGCTTTAATATATTCGTCCAGAGTATCAGAAGCCGACCTGTTCAACGAAGTATCGTGATCATAGCAAGGTGAAAAGTGTCTATCCATAGCGGGCGATTTTCCTCTTTAGCGTTGGCTGGACTTCTTCCCTATAGGGCCTATTGCTCAATCGTAAGACTTTATTAGGACTTTCCAGAAGCAGTCGCGGATTTGGCGGATTTGTAACTACTCCGACAGTTTTTAAATATATACAGATATTCCGCCACCAGAGCGATCGTTGGTGGGTTTCAGTCATCGCTCGCAGCTTGAGAAATACGAAATTTGCGTTCATTCGATAATTGGCCGCTTTGTTTTCTATGTTTATATGCAAACATCGAAACATTCAGCCTCGTCACTACTACAATGAGCGAAAAAAACGGTCGCATGTTATGGAAATACTTTTCTCAGGGTCTTAAAGTTCGATGGAATCAGCTTTTTTGAATTCGCATGATGTTGGAAAAGTACTATACGCATTCTCGAACCTGTTTTATTGTTGCAAGCAAGATTTGAAGTTACAGCAATATGTTCAAGGGAGGAAGATAGCTACATTGTTATTACCGACGTTCTAGCAGACAATAAACCTAGTAGGGGCAGGATACTTAAGAATTTATCCGTGTTGTGAACAACTTGTGAATAGGCCAACACGCCGTTGTTATGGAGTTGTTTGAAAGCAGTGTTCCCAAAACGCATAATGTGGAGGAAATAGAACAAGCAAAGAGCAGACAAAGTTTTGAATTGTAAAAGGTTTCGTTATATATCGTGAAATAGTACAATTATTTTTCACACTCGTGATATTACTTTGACTTGACCTTCATCAGTTGCGATAGATTTGTTGTTTCCCTTCTCAAATGGATAAACATTTTATGTGAGCGCTTTTGTTCGCTAAGGCAATGAATGGATCGTGTCGGACAAAACTACTTGTCTGTGTAGTGACAAGTTTTCAAGACGCTATGTTTCTCAGGAATGAATTAGGCTAGAAACTATTCAGAGTTTAGTTTACTACATAATTAAGCCCGATAAATGTGTCACTTATCGTGTTCTTACAAGATAAATCAATTCTTTACTTTAGTTAAAATATTTATTGTCAAACAAAGGTGTTGTTTGTAGCGGAGGCATTCAGTCAACTAGATTCAGTGTGCCCAGAACTAGCTAGTCGATCTAGCTGATTTTTTGGCTGATGGATTACAGCACTTTCGGGAAAGTATTGCACCAATGAAAACCATGTTGATGTTTTCACCAAGTCCGGAATACGAGCGAGTATCTTCGCTGAAAGAACGAGAACTGTTGTACGGGGATTTTTCACCAAATTATACAGCATTTTCGCCAAGACCTGAAACAAGCGCCGCGGTAAGAAAGAGACCACCGGTTACTGACGCAAAAATCGCTCTCAAACACAAAACACGAACCCCGATCGAGGATACAACGATTATTTATCCCCTACCTTCTTATCAGACATGGACAGATGTTGGATCTATCGAGCCGCTCACAACAAGAACGCCATATCCAGAATACAATTCAAATATTTGGCAGAATTTTAGCAACGAACATGGATTTAATATCGAAGCTAAAGGTAGGGCCATATCTGGTCTCGTTGCTTCCATGTATCCAATACCGATCCCCCCAGCGTCTCGTATGGGCGATTACACGTACGCACGGTTCATAAAATACGGAGACATTATGAAAAACGAAGACTCAAAACTCAAGAAAATAGACACGACTGAACGGGAATTGAAACAAATGAAACGATTACACGTTCTGACAGAAGCTAGAATTCCACCTACGGATAACAAAGGGCGCATAATACCTCCTTTAGCTTTGCGTCGTCTGCGAGCACAGGGTCGAATTAAACACAGGCCGATGACTACTGATGGGTAAGCTCCCTCTAAGTTCTGCAAATGTTATTTTCCTCTTGTGAGGACCATTCTCGAGATCCAATTGACGTTGAACCTTGAACTTGCATAGTTTTTGCTAGTGTACTAATTATAGCTACGAGTATTTATTTCTAGAAATATAAATGATATTTAAAAGGTATTCATGTAATTGAACGACCGGCAATTTCATTTAGTCGTCAAAATGAAGAAAATAGGAAAACTCAGCTGTCACTTGCTGACCAAATATCCGCCGTTTCGTTAGCCACGAGAAGTACTATACGTCGCAAGGGCATGCTGTGGAAATTCTCTTACAAACAAAACAATCCGATGTACGATAGGGTGAGTCGACAGGTTGAACTTTTCAGTTTATAGATTGATATTTTTTAAAGGAAAGAACTATTACCATGATATCACTCCCCAACATGTAAACTTCTGCTTCAGGTAATGACGGAGCAACAAGATGTACAGAGATGGAAGCAAGGGAATTTTAAAAAGCGTACTGGACTTCGGCACTCTAATATACCACAGGGTTACATTAATAGTTAACACTTTACCAATAAAAACAACTCCTTTGTTTTTCTTTACAAAACGAGATTACAGTAATAATGAATGATAGAGTTAACAATTACTTTCGGAGTTAGAAAAGTGTCTTACCTGCAGTATCTGTTTATTGCTTCGGTCGACCCATTCTTCCGATCGCTAGGACTTTTTTTTCCACGAATTACCGAAGACGCGTCATACAACTCCTGTACCTCTGTTCGATTCTTGTAAAAATATGTTAATATAGCCATATTTTATTATTTTCCTGGTTTGACCAATGGAAGATCTTTTCAAATGAAAACAGATTACGTAAGAAGGTAACATTCGCCAAATGATGTTTTTCGTTCAATACATTTTGCATGAGTGCGACACTACTATTAGTGAAGCGAATGTTGACCACCACTTAATACGGGATAAGGTTGGTCGGAACACCAACCGACAAAGTTGGTATAAAGCACTGATGCTTGTAAAACTCTATGCTTGTCAGGTTACTCAATTTACGAAAAAAGATGAGAAACGAATGGCATACAACGTAAATTAAAGTCGACCTGGTCCCAGCTCAGATACTATATAAATGCTGAGTTTAATATGATGACAATGATGGGATTTATCAAATGAGTGAATTTCCAAGAAATTACTCCACCAGACGTGTCGACGCTTTGTTTTGCTATACTGTACATGGAACTGTGATATACCACATTAAAAAATTCCATCAAAAACGTGAACACGCTATAGAAAATGGCTCGGTTCTGATTAACGACTGCCATTATAACAGCGACTTTATGAAAATAGCGAATAAAAATTATGACGACTACTAAAAATTCAAATCAATACGAAATTATAAAATAAAAATCAGAGGTCATCAAGTCATAAACCCTAACCTTATCTTGGTTGTATAGTCGCTATTATAATGCAGTCGCTATCTTGCACGGATGCCATAAAAAATATTTCAAAGTGAATGAACAATTAACAAAGATATACAAAAAAAAACATGATACAGCACGTTGATAAAGACATGGCAATAAAACTCCCACGAATACATGCAACTGTGGCTTAAAAAGAACGAAAACATTAATAAAGTGTTATGCATATCTTCTGTAAAATGGTTGATTAAAAAAAATGATGATTTGCCAAAACTTCCCATTGGAACAATCACCAACGAAATTAAATTATATTTACATAAAAAATGACCCAGATTACTGAAACTTCTGGAAAGGTTTCGCGTAAGTTAATGATTGCATACCTTTCCGATTTTTACTCCCACTTTTACTAAATTTAGAGCTAGAGCGCCCATAAGAAGTAAATTTTACTTGCAGGTAATCGTTTTACTATTTACTTGAAGTGCTACACAATACCTGAGTTAAATAAAGTATATTACAGTTTCAATAATTTCGAAATTTATCGGCTAACACCGCTGCTCCTGTTTAATAATACGAACAGCCATTGACACATCATGATTTCAAACAGCTATACTTACTTACAAGTGCTTAGCAGTTGGGAACAGAGAATGAACATTACATTATGCTATTCATCTCTCTATTTTCCGGACGACTGGCTGCTGTAATAATAGCATTGAACCCGCTGACACGATGGGCAGGTTGTTGTTTCGATGAAAAGATATGAGGTGACTCACACTGTCAAACTGCCTATCTTTCGTACGAACCTTTACGATGAGAAAAAATAGATAAATAGTCGAATCAGGTATAAGAAAAAGCCAAAAATTTGACATTGATTCATCTAACTTTACTTGAGTTTTTGTCTTGTCTTATACTTAAGTACAATGTATGCGGCTTATTGTAATTGTTTTGGGACAGTCTTTTTTCAATAGCAATAACTCGCTGATAACATTAAGTGTGGGATATGAATGTTTTGGGACCGATAACATTATCTGCGATCATAGTAAGAGGTGTCCCCTGTATCTACGATACCGTTTGGTGATATTTCTGGAAGTTAATTTTGAATTCCAGCCCTATATTGAAACAACAATGCACAGCTTACCACACCGTTGGGATCGACCAGTAACAAATGCTTTCTTTGACTGTCATGCAGCCCGCTTAATACGAATTGTCCCGGCGTGGTGCTGGACTCTCTTACTAGAAAATCTCCGTCGTTTTTGAGGAAACTTTCAGCTTCTCGCCGACTGACCTTGCCATGAAACCACGGCTCATGTTGCAAGGCACCGGCGGCTGATGTCTTGTCTAACATTAAGGTCCTTTCAAATGGCTCTGAAAGACAAAATTTCAGGAGTTTAATAAAAAGTAAAATTGATTCGGGTAATGTCAGTAAAGTAAACCTACTCATATCGAAGGCATCAACAGATGAATTGCTTTCATGTCTGTCCGTACCATCTTCAGTGGATATTCCTATAGCAGCGGCTATCGCTAGAGCACCACCAACTGCACCTGTATTAATCATTGTATGTACTGTTGTATTAAGTCCCCTTTGGTACTTAGTTGTTTGATACAAATTCTCCAGAACATTGTTATAAAGTCATTCAAGAGAAAAATAACTACTTTTTTGAGGTGATGATGGTGGGGTGTTGAGATCAATGAGGTTGCCATGGCCGGATTTCAAATTAGACACTGGTCCTGGTAGATTTGATATGGGATTGTTGAAACTTTTATTCTAAAACGAATGGCACATGTCTTCAAGACAGGAAATAATCAAGCAATTATTCTACAATGCTACAAAGCTCACATCACGAGTGGCAATCGCAGGTCCCCCAGCTGGCTGCTGGTTCTGATTTATGACACTTGTATTAATGTAATTGTGATCTTCGAAATTCTTTTCTTTCGGTCTCCGATTCGCTGCCGGTATTTCGCTCACCACGTGGTCCACGATTACAGTGCGGCCATTAGCCTAATGAAAATAAAGTATCCTAATGAAAGATTTTAAAAAAAAAGATGATGAGATTATGCTCAAAAAAATGAATATTGCTATACCCTTGACTGATGATTTGTTGGATCTTCGAGGCGTTTATCCACTAGTCCTGTTTCTGGGGGTAATTTTCCTGGAATTTCATTGTAATATTCTGGTTCATCATCGCCCCATCTAGAATTTATATAATGTCATATTTTAATGTCAGATATTTTCAAGCTGTGCTACTCAGGGCTCTAGAGGTGATACACAACACTCGATTCGAATTTACGTAGTTAAAATGATTGTATAATTCCGAAATGAATTCATTTCATCACTTCAATTTCATTCATTTCATCAGACATTTCATCACTGCCAACGTAAATCATGCTACTTCCTGTTAAAGTTTGGATATAAAGGCTATAGATATATAAGGTTGTGACTTTTGAAATTTATTTATTCGAGGAGTTACAAACTTTGAGTAACATTGAACATATTATTGGTATCTACCTCATATATACATGTGATTGCAGCACACATTATTTTACTCAGACCATGTGAACCTGAGAACATTGCCGTTGTCTGTAGGAATGTGATGTAAAGGTAACAGATGTGTCAGTAACTCCACAACCCTACAAACTAAACCCAATTCCATACGATAAGACTTACAGTAGCAAGACAATATGAAATTACTTTAATTGATGATTAAGAAAAAAATTACAGATAACCATTATTGCAATCTTTAGAAGAACGGTAGCACATCATGGAAACTACATTAATGTGATACTACTATCAAGACTAACAAGAGTAACCCAGTCAGAACAAGTGAAGTTGAAAATCAGTTCTGAGAAAAATTAATTATGGCTGTCCTCTGACAATCGCAATACACATTGTAATCATATCAGAGGAGGCTTGTTCACTGCTACGGTAAAAACATGAAAAATTGGATAGTAATCTCATGAATTTTACAGTAAATGTGATCTTGCTGTTGACACACACGCCAAGTAAATATTGACAACGGATGCGTCATAGCATCCATATGGCCAATGAAGATATAGGCTGGTATGCGATAACATGTGACATTTGGTTAGTTGAATTTTTACAGCCCTAACAGTTAACTACCGGTCATAGTATAATAAATGAAATACAAAAGGAAGGAATTGTGGTTAAAATATACTTCTCATTATGCTACAAAGTAGGTTCAGTTTGTTAGCTATTTTTACCCTCGTATGAAGTCAAATTCCTCAATTCAAGTTATTATATAATGGAGTAAATATTCATGTCTGATATGTATTGAAGTACAGCCACATATAATTTTGTATATGAGTACAGTGTAGAAACCTGTACTTTTTTACAAAGAACATGTTAAAATTGTCATATTCAATAGTGTAAAGTATATGTCATATTTGGGTCCTATGAAACCTGCCATTTCTCATTACAACCCATAAGACAACTACATAAGAATTGGTACTGAAAGTAATTAATTATATTTCTCATGTGATTGTGGAACGATAGAACAAGCATGATGATAACTTCGCTATTGAATGACCCGATATCTTGAGATTAATGCCATTGAATAGAGTAACTTTGTATAATCTTTTATGGATAGCTCCTATGGGAATTACAATACCTAGACTTTCCGTCGTGAAACAGCGGCTCCGTTCGATCGGGTGGTGTGACAGCCTTTGGAGGATTTTTCAAATATTCCTTAAACCGCAGTTCAAACGCCTGGCCGATAGTATTGATCACGTCTTGAGCTAATCCGTCACAGCACTCGAGGACATGACAGGCTAATATAGATAGAAACGTGACACTATAAATTTACATTTACCTAACCAGTTGGTACTTAGTAGAAAGTGAATATCTAAACCAAAACCATGATATATAAAAAAGATATTTACCCCTGCTGTTAATCGGATCTTTGGCAACATATGCAACATAATCTACAGTGTCCGGATCTCCCCCGGAGGCAAATGATATTGACTGCATTTGATGGTTGGCGATAAACTATAAAAAAATACAAGATTACAATATATATATATATCAGTTTAAGAGGAAGTATTGGGAAAATTGTCATGAATTAGATGTGAATGGAGAGACATTGTAACAAACAGAATATGACCAGCCAGATGGGAAACCAGACAACTTCCTATAGCGACATTGTGGCTCTAAAATCCGACAATTAGCATTCCGATTGTGACATATTTTTACTAGTGCTCAGCAGCTCAGTAGAATGTGGTCTACCTCATTTTCCTAGGGTTAAAATGTCTTTTAGTGGTGAAAATTTCGGGTTTGACTGGAAAAATGAAAGAAATGCAAGTAAGAAAATCTATTCTGTGGAAAATATCTATGCTGGGAAACTTTAAGTAAGAAATTATTATCTAAGGAATAGTCTGTAGTGAATTAGACGAAGCCTGAGAGTCATTAATGATTAAATACTATCAACAATTTTTTCTATTCATTTCATATCATCTGTACATTACTGCAATTAGCAATGTTCATGAATAATTTTAGTAGGTGTGAGTATAACTTCAGTATAGTCATAACCTAAAGGTCTAACAATAACCTGTGATAATACAAAGAACATGGTGAATCACAAATAACACTGAACCAGTGTGATTTAGTGAAAGCATGAGGAAATGAAGTAACATATTAATTTTCATACCCACGCTTCATTCATTGTTAAAACTTACACTGAATCCATAAAATAATATCAGTTAATATGAATTATGAGCCATTTCATGGATGTAATGCATAAACTTCCTCTTACAACTAACTTGAACTAAATGAACTTAAATTATATTTCTTCATGTCATGAAATTTGTGATCTAAAACATATCATAATATGACATATACCTGCCCAGTATCTGTGACCACCAATGTCAAACTTGCAGTAGAAATAGTTAAGTTTATGAGCGACAAGGAAAACTGTAGATTTGGTCTTTCGCCTAATATCTTCGATACTTCTTTAGGTGGTTTTTTCCGCCGTGTACCGACATGATGTGACCGGCCTGTTGCCATTAAAATACGCCAGATTGCTTCTCTACAATGAAAAAAGAGAATGATTTATCATGGGTTTGAATGAAGTGATACAATGACAACTTACTTTGTGGCTTGAGTTCGCATATCAAAGTGAAGAGTTCTCATGCTTTGTCGAACCTCAATGCATCCCAAATACTATTGAATATAATTGCATATGTGAGAACCATGGAATAAACAATACAGGATATATACTATATATAAAGATACAACATAGATACTAACAATATGACCAAATCCATATAGCAAGTATAAGCAGGGGTAATGTATAAAATAACTTATTTTCTGCTTTGCTATTACTCTCATTCAATAAACCAATTTTACAAGTTTTTACAATTAATTTCGCTACTTGTTGAATGAAATTTGGTCACGGTGACACTGTATAAAAAGGAATTATTGTGCTTCACTCACCCTCACTGCGTAAACGACCCCGGGCCCCATAACGGAATTATCCGGATGGAGCCAACCTCTTGTTGGTTTGTTGACAAAACTTCCTGATTTCCTCCATTCGTTAGCCTGATCGCCTTCGATGAGTTTTTTGTTTTTTAAGCGGTTCATATTTATGTTATGCAAACCATACAACTACTGTTATCCTTTTGCAATATCTGGTACAGCTATTTACCTGATTTAGAGAAGTATAACCTGATGAATAGATAATTTCAATACTGTTAGCTAACATATTTTCTATCTGTACGATCATAATGCTGTCATTATGAAATATTTCACAAGTTGTTCATCAGTACATTACATAGAATACATCGTATTGATAGTGGCACTTATCAGAAACCTCCTGAGTTAGACATGGTATTTAAGTACAGTATTCATTCGTAATGCTATAAGTTACCTATCGTCCATATTGCTTCTCTCTCTCATGTCTGACTGCGTTTGTTATGAGCGAAGCAATAAACAGACAGCACGGCCCTATCATTACGGACCAGCACATTGAACACCAATACAAATATGTCTATAATTTGCAATATATTGAATAGATTGGTAAGGATCAATACTACATCAATATTTCTATGAATTCGCTAAATTTATCTATTCCCTATATACAATTCATACTCCACAGACATATCTTCCATTACATTCCCAATATAAACCTGCAGCACAGTCCACCTACATGCAATGTTGACACGGAATGCTATTAAGTCAACCATGCACAGCATTTGTCTGTCAGTCGAATGACACACTGAATATCAACAGGTATCTGTGAATTCTATTACAGTACTTAACTCTTTAATTAACATCGACCTCTACTTTTTGCGATCATCAAATAGAATTGAAAAAGGGCGGTGAGACATCATTTTCCATCGCTCTTTGATTTTACAACACCTTAGTACCATTCACCAGCATTTTTCTTTCACAATATTACGAAATATAGGATGTCACAAAGTTTCACTAATTTAAAATTTGGTATTTTCCAGGAATCAAACACAATGACTTTCGATTGTGAATTTAATTTCCGCAAGATGGCGGTCATGACCAAACTTTAGTCACGGACTTTCTATGGCGCTTCTAGGCTGATATCCTTCCAGTCTGGATAGTAGTCGAACCACTTCTCAGTCAGCTGCCTGATAACGGGCAACAGCAATTCTGCTACCAGTTTATTACCATCTGCAGAAAAATGTAATCCATCGCATAGATATTTCGTGTAATCTTCTTCCGCCATAAATTCTTTCCATAAATTTACGAACTGAGTGCCCATTTCGGACGCCACCTGACGTTTAACAAACACTTTGTTTAAAAAACTGTATACGCTAATCACTTATTTGAAAATTGACATTTATCATGAATTATTTTATGTTATCAGAGCACACTCCTACTTTCAAGATGACGAATAATTTTCTATTAACTAGTTAGGTAATATTGATATGTTTTAGCTATACCAACTAAAACATATCGACCCAATTGAGAATTGATACGTGATACCGTTTGGCCGCTAAGGTTTGCCAGGATGAAATAGATATTATACTAATAATTTTAAAAATACAAGAAAGCAATTTAAATTTCCTGAATTCTTTTAAAGGTGTTAAAGCACGTACTATGCCGCATGCGTCTGCATACAATCTGGTGCGGTCATTTCTTCTGTTGAGCACTGTTCCTGCTCCTTGGGAAATACAGAACTCGAGCCATAACTGCAAATTATCAGTATGCTATTTAGTAAATACGGATTGTGCTGGTGCATAAAGAATCCGGAAGAGAATTTCAAAGGAACCTTTTCATCTAATGCAGGAGGAGAAACGAGTACGATTTGTTCTTTCAGAATTCCAAGACTCTGTATATACGCTAATATTTCTCGCAGATTCGCGGAATACCTTTGGAGAGGAACTGATTGATTTTCGTTTACTTCAGGAAGCGACGCATCATTAGCTCCAAAGCATATAATGATAGCATCTACAGACTAAAAAAACGGATCACCCTCGAGGTCTCTTTAACGTTAATCGAGAATACAAAAACCTACGCTTATTGATGCAGGTGGAAAGATCTGCTTCATGAACTTAACTGCGTTGTCCGTATTGTATCCTGAAAAGCCACGATTAAGAACGTCTGCTTTTCTTTGCAATTCATCGGCTAATCTCGAGCCCCAACCCCCCACTTGAAAAGAATATTGAGTTAGCGAATCCCCAAATAGAATTAGTCTTCGCCACCATGCCATATCAAAAAAATGTTGAACTAAAATATTCTAGTACTGTACGTTGATACTCGATACAATTGTCTGTTAACAAAACATGAAAGTAGCGAGTTAAATTAGTTCTGTTGTGAAGTACGATAGTTTTCTTCTGCATGCTGTATCAGCAAGTAACAAAATAACTAGCATAGCATACAGTACAATACAATTGGTATATGAGGTAATCATCGAAATAAAAAGCGTAGATTTATCTTGCGACAGTCAATAACTTATTTAAGTAAGCTCGTATGTTTACAGAGTAATAATGGATAAGTAACACGACTACAGTCTGCGAGAATTTACTTGAACGTTCGCTATTTGTACGAACTTAAACTGAGTACAGTGTTTATATAACCACACACTTGTTACTCTCGTATCAAACAGCAGTAATAACACATGCAAAGCCATGCAGCAATGCTAATTTCTAGGTACTTTATGACTGAGCGCTGCATAGCCATATATTTTCCCATTGCATAGTCCGATGGCGATACCCTAAATTTTTTAAATGTTAGGTACCGCCTTAAGGAGATTCGATAGAAACGGGTAAATCGAGCACGAGTTTTTTGAAGGCAAAAAGATGTTATCTTGTCACCCGTAAACCGAGCGTGACCTATTTTTTTTTGAAGACGGAAACCAAGCACGACGAAGAAATGGTAAGTCGCCTTTGTAAATCTATTTAGTTTAAGCGACCAGACAAGTACTATCCGCTGGTCGAATAATTGTGAATTTACCGTTCTAGCATAAGTGAAGCTTCTAGTTGCTACAATATGAATGAAATGTATGTTTATCCCAGTTCACTAATCTGCTATCAATGTGTATTTATTAGGTGCTGAATTGATTCTTTGATGAGATCATTGTATTAGGAAGAAATTATAGATTTGGTTGAACTACGCTGAGGCTATTACAGCGCAATCTCAAAAATGATAAGAAGAAGGTTGATCATATTTTATGGAATCTGCATACTCATTCTCTCTATTTCAATGATCCTTCTTCGAGCTGGAGGCACGCTAGACAAAGTTCAGAAATATGTGATCCCACAAACTGCTCACAGTCAATTCGATTATAAACCTGAGAAAGAAGAAATTATATCATCATCATATGATGAACCAAAAGAATCAGTGATAGATGATACGTCACACACAAACATATCATTCCTCAACAAAATCGTTTATAACAGAGTTGGAAAATGTGGTAGTAGATCTTTGTTGGCCATTATCAGTCACCTCGAGAAAGTAAATCATTTCACTCTTTATAATTCCGAAATTCATAATGTTACGCGGCCATCTCTTGTGCAATTATTGCAAGAAGTCAAGCTCATAGATCAGTTATCAAAGCCAGTGATATACTTAAGACATATCCATTACATAAATTTCCACAAATATGGTTTGCTATCGCCTGTATATATCAACATGATTAGGGATCCAATTGAAAGATTTTCTTCCCATTATCATTACCAACGATACGGAGATGGAAACAAAGCGATAGGTAGACGTTCCGGAGCGTGGGATGAAGGGGAAAAAGATATGGATATAAACGAGTGCATTCTGACAAACCACAGTCTGTGTTCATCAGATAAGGGTTTTTTCTACATTGTCCCGTACTTTTGTGGCCAAGACCCAGTGTGCCAGAGCCCCAGTGAGCAAAGCCTCGCAATGGCCAAGCTGCATGTTGTGGAGAACTTCCTCATAGTCGGCTACTTGGAAGACTTTTCCGGGATGGTTGAGGTGCTTGAGAAGATTTTGCCAGGTTATTTCGAGGGTGCCATGCAAGTATGGAACCAAATTGCAAAGTCAAAAATTGATCATACCTCTACAAGAAAGAAATTGCCACTCACTTCAACAGCATATTCTATTTTGACGGAGAAATTGGCAATTGAATACGAATTCTACCATTTCGTTAAGACACGATTCAAGATTTTGAAGAGGCAACTTGGCCTGAGTAAATAGTTAACTCATGAATCTGTACATTGCCATTGTTCCATGAACCTCCTGTCATTGACCAAATACCTCTATAATACCTGTTTGTGGTTGCACATTATTGCATAGACAGTGTCCATCAGTTATTTATAGAAGATCAATTCAATTCTTGTCAGTAGCCCAATACAGTGAAAGAAATAATCTCATCCAAATTCCTCAATTTTTCTACATTAACAGTAATTAATATTTTCACTCCAATGTACTGTAATTGCAATTGCTTTCCATAATATGAAATGAGCTAAAACTAACAGCTCACGTTCGTTAGAATAAAGTAAGCCATATATTCATATCATTTTCAGCGCTGGTAAATGCTAGAAACTACTGTGAAGTTTAATTCATGTGTTAAAATTTAATTTGTCATCTTTTCCAATCACACTTTTTACATCTAGATAGCAAGCTTCTTCAATTTACATGCAGTGTTTTTATTAATTCTTCACATATTCCATATTCATTAATTTTACTGATTTGTTTTACGTTTCACCACACGCATTGTTCTTCCAGTGAAAATTCGTTTTCATTTAGTTTCTTCAGAATCAATTTTTTACTCAATTCCTTGGGTAAAAGATGCCATATCTCTTCAGAATTTATAGAACATAAAAAATAATGAATTACTAATAGGGAGTGGATTGTTTTTATATTATTATTGCATATTTACCATGATAGAAAGTTATGATGTTAGACCTCAGGCTGTCCATTACTTTTATTTATAAGCGTTAGGAAAAAAATGTCTAACCGCTAGATGTCACTGTTGTCAACCATGAAGTGATTTAAAAACTTCCAACCGCTAGATGGCTAAGTACAATGGACGTTAAGTAACTAATAATGTATGATTGAATGCTGGCTGAGGTCAGCACAGAGAGGTAGATTAGACCCTACGTACCGAACCGACATTACATTGTATATGTATTGTACGACCGGATCCGGCCCGTGGGCCGTAGTTTGGTGACCCCACCCATAACCTGGGCTAACTTTTCCAAATTCTCTTCAGCTCGCTACTAGCAGCTAATCAGAGCTGGCTCCGAATTAAGATCTTTGTGGTTTTGTTTTGTACTAGCTTAGCAACAGTGTTACAAATTATCTGAAAATGGCTACAGCTACATTATCGCCTGCTCAGTCAGTAGGCTTGTCTGTAACTAATGGAATTAAACTCACTGATACCAAACGAGGAAAGGTAAAGCGAATTGCTGTTTGTTCAGGCTGTATGTTGATGACTCATAGCAATGCTCTGAATTTAGATATATCTTGGCCAACTTCCCAATGATTTCCTGAGATTGCAGTCACAAGCACCATCTCGAGATTCTCATGACAGTACTATGGCTCAACAAATGGCAATGCAACAGCAGCAAGCTATGGCTCAAACTGCTGCTCTCGCCACTGCTTACAGACTGACCATAACAATTATAGAGGTATGTTTTGTGGAGTTTCAGTTATCCGTAGACTGGTGTTTCGAAGACCTCCATATTTTTCCTCAGGCAAAGCTGAATAAAAATTACGGGGTCACCAGGATGGATCCCTATTGTCGGCTTCGCATTGGATCCAACGTATTGGAAACTATGACTGCAATGAATGGTTCAAAGTCCCCCTATTGGGGCAAAACAATGACAGTGGGCGTAGATAAAAATTTAAATAAGTTTGATGTGGAAATTTTTGATGAGGTGATTATGCCGATTTGAAATATTATGTAGAAAAATTTGCTTGCAATCGCATTAAGTTCAATGGGTGTTTGTTCAAGCGTGCTTTCTCGGAAGATAACCGCATTGCTTGGTGTTCTGTTCCTGTGTCTGAATCCATTAAGAATGGCAAAGATGAAGATGACTGGTGGCCTCTTAATGGGAAGTTGGGAGAAGAAAAAGAAGGCATGATCCATTTACAGCTATTGTGGAAAGTAAGTTCAAAATATTTTTCTCTACAATGGGTTAGAAGGAACACCATTAACCACCAATTAGTCTGTTGATTAGGGTCGACCGTATGTCAATTAAATTTTTAGTAGTTCATATTTTTTTCTTTCCTTTAGCAAGTCCAGCAACCTGTCTATTACAACTCACCAATTCCAATGATGGTTCCTAATATGTATAACCCAGCAACACCAATGGTCATGATGCCAGGGGCACCATATTACGCACCAGGTAGTCCATTCCTTAAAAAGGCTAATGGCACTGCAAATATATATATATATATATGTTCTTAATGTTGCATTTACACATTTTTCTCAGGTGCTTTTCCGCAGACACAGCAAGCTGCGCCTGTGATAACAGATGAAGTATGTTTGTCTATATTATCTATTTTCGGTGCTGCAATAGTATGCGTTCTACCCCATTTTCAGGGTTTGGATTCAAGCGAGGGTTGGAATTTAAATTTTGAAAAAATAATAATTATTCAAGAGACTGAATATAATCCTAACCCTGTCCCTTACCGTTACTCTAGTCCCCCAAAAAGAGGTAGACCACATACTATATTAGCAGACAATCTTATTAGCAGATTAGCAGACAATCTTCTTACTAAACAACT
>QXVX01004854.1:0-13880 GCA_013436065.1 Halocynthia aurantium | reverse complement strand
TTACCTTCTTTCAGGAACCAATTGATAACGAAACCAAAGTTTAACTTTAATGGTGTCTTTCATCTTCACTTTACATTCAACAGTTACCATTGTCAAGTCTGGTGCTTTGTTAACGCTTTATGTATGGCGCGGTCCAGATTTTCTACCCATTCCCATCAACCCAAATTTTTCATTATTATTTAACTATAGTGTAAGGGTATGATAATATCACTGGCATTTTCCCTTCGTACCATATTAAACTATATACTCCGCATTTATGGAGTAGGTTGCATCTGAAAACAAACAGAAAGTTTTACGGAAACCGCACTATGATAACATTCAAAATCATTGTGCGTTTGTTCAGATTACCGAGATATCCAGGAAATATATTCTGTTTAGTTACCGATAGTACAGAATTAGGTACAAAATGGAAATTATATTGTCCATATTGAAATTGTAGTTCAACATTTTAACCTACTAATACGATATTAAAATTATTAAATTTCTTGAATATTGCAGGTGGCAGAAATTTCCCCGCTTCGGTTTGCAAAAAAAATAAAATACTGTACCATACTTCAAGCTTGATTACGTTCCATATTAGACTTTTGACTCGCGGGTAGATTTCCCAGAACATTTTTAGAAATATCTGTGTTTGGTTAATGAATATTTGTATTTAGCAACCTCCCTAGAGTATACTCTATTAATATTTTTTTAACTAAGCATCATGTCTTGTCCTTATATTTAACTTGATGTTAAAGATTTATTCCTTGATGAATGTGATAAACAGTGTTCGTCTACCAAAATGGCAAGGTACCAGCTCGATTCTGGCAGCTGTCTGTACAGGCATCTCGATTGTCAGATTTTTTCTGGAAATAGGAGATCAAATGTGCACATGAATTGAAATGATATTTTCTTCACCGACAAAAAAAGATCATGCTATGGATATTATGTCTTTGATTGTGCAGTTAAATGAATGAAGGGACTAGAATACTAACTTGTTCATGATCTTTCATTAAAGTAGTGTCTTGCATATTTCGAAAATATATCCACCAAAAAAAAGAATATAAATGTGTAAAAACTGATAAAAAGTTGACTGAATGGGGCAAAATATCATAGACCTGACAAGACCGCTAGTCATCATCGTTTTATTATAATAATTAATTTAATCCTAATACGTTCGCCTCCTGGTAGTCCCCATTGCAAACTGCCATGATCGAAAAATCCAATTTATAATTAAATATCAAATTTATAAATCCAGTGTCTCAAAAGTCACACATTGATGACTATTGTGTATTTTTTTTCCTATTACGATTTTCGTCCAACCTCAGCAAACATTGGCGTCAATCAAAAGCAGTCTTTGAGAATTCCATTGGTATGTAAGCTTTTAATGTATCCCCATTATCATTACGACACTACATTAGCACAGTTGTGCAATCACAGAATGGCAAAAGGTTTCTCGATCACCAGCTGAATTTCCAACTGCTTTTGATTCATGCCAAAGTTTACTGAGAAAAGATAAAAATCTGAAAACAAAAATAACCTATTATGTGTAGAGTGATTTTTGAGACACCCTTCTGCTGATCATGTATTGTGAGTTTATGTGGTCGAATATTTCGTAGGTTTCGTAAGTTTTGACCCCAGGTTAAAATCGTTATTGTTTAAGGCTTATTGACAACGGGCTGAAAGACGATTAAATTGTTGCGCTCTTGTTTTTTAGAAAATTCATCTGTAGCAAACTTGTTTTAGAAACTTTTAAATTAGACCTATTGAGCTTTAGGCTCAAATTTGAAACAAGAAGTCTTATCGAGTGCCTGCCCTGGAGCCTAATCATGGCAACACCCAGCCTTAGCAGCAGTAAAATATTGTATGCTGAACACATGAAATTGCAACACCAGCCAGTCGAAGGATTCACGATCCGACTGGTCAACGACTCGAATTTATTTGAATGGCATGTCGCCCTGTTCGGCCCACCAAACACTCTATACCAGGGCGGATATTTCAAGGTAAATATTACACGTATTATCCATAAGTATTGGTAACTGGTCACAAGTCGAGTTGAGTCATTACCCATATGAGTCTCAAGTCATTCATATACTCTAACATAGTCGAGTCAATGTTACTCGAATCAACAAAAATCAAGTCGGAATGCAATAAATAATGGAGTGTAACATTCAGTGTTGTGGAGTTTGATTTATTTCATTTATCAGTTTTATCAGATCAGTTTCATTTATTCCTTATATTGATATTTAAATGAGGGAGTCTGTATCACGCATACCATGAATTTTTATTGACCGACTCCCATTTGAGATTCAACTGATGGGATATTCTAAATTTCGCATGAATAAACATCTAGATCTCCGTTGTCATAGTTCAAGCACCTCTGCAATGACTAGCAATACAAAATTAAGACGATACAAAATTAAGACGGCCTAATATGATCAGCCAATCGTGATAAATGCAATAAGAGCAATTAGCCATAATGATGGATATGCATGTAGTCATCTCGGTTCATTGATTTTATTATGGCATTCATTACAGTTGGCTGGTCACTGCAAAAGTGTTTTATCGCAACCACAATTACTGGCATCATAAAAGACCCTTGCATTGCCTTGTTAATTCTTTTTAGTCAAATGAAATCCCCAACATTTAGAGAGTTGGTCCAAGACGCTGAAAAGGTTGTTTGTTGGCATAACGAATGGGAGATGTACTCACAAGATCTACCCACAGAGACAAAGGCGCACCTTTTACGAGTGCTGTTCTGCTTTAGCATTGTATCAACAATTTCCTTTCACTGCTTGCTTAATATAAACCCTTTTGAACTTGGTTGCATTTGATCAAACATTGTAGAATTATTAAATGAACGTAACAGAATATATATCTGATTTTCCTTTATGTTAGTGCTCTTGATGTACAAGCAGAATATTCTGCTGTGGGCTGCTGTCCAATGGGCCACGTTTTAACATGTTTGTAATGCTTCCTCGGTAGTCCTGATTCAGCTACACACTGTTTGACTACTAAAACTACAAAAAATTTGATTTAAGATCATTTAGTTTTAGTTAATGCTTTTTTGTGTGGGTCATCAGATTGGCGCCTTTGAACTCAATCCCTGAAATTTGGTGCTGCTGACATCAGTTGGCAACAATTCATTCGGTTGCACAGAGAGAACTCGCGTGCTTGAGTAATATTTTCACTACAGTTATCATCGCGACTGGAATTAGTGTTGCCTTTATCAGTAATGTTATTATTAGGTAGATCTGCTTTGCATAGTTGGTTAATGATGTGGAATGCGAACATGCATACTTGAGCTATGATAATAGGTGGTCGCTCACCAGACATAAAGATGTAGTCTTCTTGCCCAGTTCAGCAGCCAATCAGAATTCGAGATACATAGATTATGGTAATTCTATAAATATAACCGCTGCATTTGTAGAAAGACTTGCATATTATGTGAGTGTATCAGGGTCATTCGAATCTCTTTCTGATTGTTGAATCGCTTTGTTAAAGTTCTCTAATTTTTTTCCTACTGTAGGCCTTTCATATTTTATACTGTTTTTGTATGTGGTAACTTCATTGGATTCGGTTATCATGTATTAATAAATGACTTGTCTCATTACAGGCCCATCTCAAGTTTCCTCAAGACTATCCCTACTCTCCTCCATCTTTCAGATTCATCACGAAAATGTGGCATCCGAATATATATGAGGTGATTTTTTTTTATCTCAACTTTACTTCCCATTCTGTGTAAGATTCCGGAAGGTTAGTTCGAAATCAAACCAGGAATGAATTTGTTGAACCCAAACGCATTCCATGTCGTATGGAGATATGATATTATCTGCCGATGTGCTTGAATTGTTGCTATGAAAATTTGCAACCGGATCTATTTCTACCACGACCAGATCATGACCAACTAGTTTCCGAAATTAGGGTGTTTGTATTGTGTAGATTGTCTCTCATAGTTCTTATGACAAATGACAAGAGAGATACAGGGCTCAATCCTTTCCTTGCGATCTCTCCCCCCATTTCGAATTGGGATCTAGTAATATTTTCACCATTATACTTTTACAATTATTATTTGAATAATTCATGAAACTCAAAGCTAAATTAACAACTATAAGTTAACTCCTGTGCTATGATAAGGCTCATTTGATATTTTAATATGTATAAAGTACACTCTTCCTCGGTTTGGAGTTTCCCCCGACGGAAATTTCTCCCCTGGGAGCAGTGTTGCCATGTCTGCACTTTTTGCATCTAATTGAGCTACTTTCCATCATCATCACTTGCGCTTTTCTTGGAGTCCCCTTTTTCGCGAAAATGTTTTTGTAAAGAAATGTTTACAAAAAGCTGGTTCACTATTTTTGCCTATTTTTCATTGGTTGCATTGCATAAGCTTGAAGTGTAATGTTTTTTGCTCAATTTTTTATTCCCGATTCGGCGATTGGAAGCACATTTGTATAATTTCTGCGCATTTTTAGCTACTCGACCCGATGATGCGTGTGAATATTCATAAAAAAATGGCAACACCCTTGGAGTCGAGTCGGTCCTGTCTGAGAATCCTTAAACTAGTGCGATGTGCAACAAATTAGATATCCAGCTCTATACTTACGGATGCCAGATCGTGCTTGTTCCTGAGATTTGTGCTTATTTTGAAGAACAGAGTCTTAGAAAATATGATTATGCATCATTATTATATATCCAAGAAACATGCTATTTTTGCGTGCTTAGTTTGTCTTATTAGACGTAGAAAGTATCTAATCACATATTTTGTTTACGGCTATCGATATGCCCCTTTTCATTTCCCGAAGCTTATGATACGCACAAGCTGATTTCCAAGGACGTAGGACTGCTCAAGCAGATCAATTCCGATGAAAAATAATATAAATGATTTGATCTACCTCGTCTGAATATAACAATTTTCCAAAGATTTTTGTTTATTTTTTTGTAGTAAGATGATTTAGTGTACATGCTTATTTTTCGGTACATCCAGATGGTAGCCCTGGTTATACTGTAAGCGTTTCATTTGCTGCATATTTTTCATTGATATATTCTTTTCATCGTTTATTTAGAATGGTGAAGTGTGCATATCGATATTACATCCTCCTGTAGATGACCCACAAAGTGGTGAACTGCCTTGCGAGAGATGGAACCCTACGCAAAATGTCAGGTACTGGAGAACGCTGCTTTTATGTACACATATATAATAGTAGCTGTTAATTATGGCACAATATCTGCATAGTTGATTAATGCCAGTTGCATTGATTTTGGCAAAGCTAAAATCTGAATCACTTGACAATCACTGGTATTTTTCTCGAATATATGCTTGGAATAGGTGTATCATTGTCTTCCGAAGACGGTTCAAGGAAAAGGATTGTGATTTAGTCTGCTCCCTTTTTTCTCAGTTCATATGCTCACTATAAGATTAGGAATCGGAACCTTTAACCTTTAAAAATTAAAAGCTGCTTCTTATAGACCAGGGGTTCTTAAACTAGGGGGCGCGCCCTTTTTTGGGGGCGTAGAATGCCAATAAGGAAAAAGATTGAAAAAAAATTACAATTTTTACTGATTATTTAATATTAAATGGAAGTCTTACACTGATTATTTAGTCCAGGCAAACCGAATTTGTGAGGCCCGTGGGGAGCTGCAGTTCATGTCATGGGGCCGTGCATTTTTTTCAAAGATGTAATGGTGGCGCAGCCCAAAAAGTTTAAGAATCCCTGTTATAGACTGTAAATTATTGTACTCAATGTACATTTTTTTTTTCTAGAACTATCCTTCTGAGTGTTATCTCATTATTAAATGAACCAAATACTTTTTCTCCTGCTAACGTTGATGCGTCAGTCCAATATAGAAAGTGGAAGGATTCAAAAGGAAAGGAAAAGGAATACGAAACCATTATCAGGTAATTTATTATTTCTGGTTTTGTTTTTAGGGTTACTATGTGGCAGTTCAGAAATCCCTCACCTATCACGAGTAGTGCGTTCCAGGGCGATAGGTGAAAACCTGCGAAGTAGAAACCACGTATTCATTTAACAATTTGAATGTATTCTAACGTATTTTAAACCATTCTAAATCATTCGCACACTCTTATTTACCTTAAATAACTTTTCCCACAAGCATTTGATCTGTTATTTAATTTTTTTCAAGCTTTCAGCACTTAAACATACTAGTTCTGTATGGCACAGCATTTATCATGAAAATACATACAATATTACATTAAAATACATACAAAACAATATTAAATAAAATCCGCGAAAAGTGAAACACGATATAGCGAGGGACGATTGTATTGTCCAACGGGGGCATTAGGGATTATGTGAGATATTAAAACAAAGAATTGAATATAATAACAGTTAAATAAAAATGATATATACAAGGTTGGGGTGTTTGCTTTCTCGTGCATATTTACTCCTTATTTTGATGAATTGGAATTTATTGTTCTATTAAAGGAAGCCTAGCCTAGTCAATTGCCAAATCCTGGTCTGCAATACTCACCACAGAAATAAACACGGCTTATTGTCTGCGTATAAGAGATTGATTCGTGCTAATGACATATTATATATTGATTACCTCATAAGACACAGTAAAGCCTCGCGTTACGTCACTAATTGGTTCCAGAAGGCGGGACATAAGATGATATTTGACATGAGTCTGAGCTAATGCCTTGAGTATGAAGACAAACACCAAACAATTTTTCCAACTTTATTTATTTAGATTCAGTTATTGAATATTCTAATTCGAGTTATTTCATAAAATGGCTGAATCTTTTTCGAATTACACCTACCTTCAATTTTCTCTCCAAACAAGTTTTGCAACCAGCTCACAAAGAAAATTTATGTGCGTCACGTTGGTTACCAAAAGTGATGTTATTTCACACACACAATAATCATTCAACATTAGTCTGAAAAAAAAAAATTTGTTCCGGTCCGATATCCGGCTTGTTATGTTTTAACAAGGGTCGACGGTATTTCAATTGCCATGAGCTACAGTATGTTATTTGAATACCTAAATTAACGATTTCCTCTATGAGAATAACCAAGCCTCCTCTGTTGACTAAAGCTCTCTAGATATATAGACACAGCGCTTTCTGTAAGTGGCACGTTGCTCTCTTTTTGTCAAATTCATGGTGATAGTGTGATTTTCCCTAATAAAGATCATAGTGACATAAGGCAGAAAGGTTATATCTATATGCTTGCCTTTTACCAAGATTTGCTGCTGCAGGTGGGAATTTAACCTGTGAGACTTTCACTGGACATAGAACACAAAAAGATTACAACCCTTTGAAAAAAACGTAGCAAAAACCAAATATATATGTATCGATATATACGTGACTGAAAACTTTGATTATATCAATCCATACAAAACAACCCACTTCACTCCTACTCCACGTCACACTCATCAAGATTTCGAGGTTTTCAATGTCATTTTGTTCGCTCATCTCCATTCTTTCAGCATTTCAAAACAATGTATACAGCAGGGGTGCCCACACTTTTTTAGCATGTGAGCTACTTATAAAATGGCCAAGTCAAAATGATCTACCTATTACAAAAATGACGTCACTAATCAATGACGAAAATGAAAAATGTACGCGGCATAAAATATCTGCCAAAGCAAGCTGTTTTTTTTAAGCTATACCTTGTACCGTATAACACAAAACTCAGGGAACGCATAGAGCTTGAAGTGACCTGCTAATTTGCTAATTCTGAAACAAAGACAAGAAATACGGTATATCGGAGAAAATTGAAAATTCTCTGCAGCGCGTTACACACAACTTGTTCTCTCGCATACTGTCTGGCTCTCGTGCGAGCGATTTATCGAAACGGTCACTTGCGATCTCGCATATTTTATGGTAACGATTACAATAGAACGATTAGAATAGTTCTAAACATTGGAGGCTAACTAGACAACTCGTTAGCTTGTTAATTTTGCTAGACTTAGCGCCGTTGTTTGCGCAAATAGGCTGACGGCAATTTCTAAATGAGGATTTTTTTCCTTCAATGCCATGCGATCTACCCACGCTACCTTCGATCGACATATTAGGCACCCCTGGTACAGAGTATTCGAATTACTCATTACAATTGGACGTTAAGAAGCTCACTGTAACCAATAAATAATCATATTTCATCATAGGTACTGGTCATCATTGACATAACGACCACCTCACATACTTATTAAACAAATTTAAGTATCTGATAAGAATGCATGGAAGTATAAAGTCAAGATTGAGATAAATAGCTAATGACACATGCGAGAGTAAATTTAGGCAACACAACACAAGCGTCACAGAGGTTTGGTACTTGAACTGTACTTTAGTGTTTGATGAAATAATTATAAGACGTCCTCGAATAAAAGATGCAAAAAAAGGACTTGAAAATAAATATAAGACGAGTCTTTTAATCAAAGAAATGCAGTACTCCATTCATTCTGTATTAGCTGTAGATTTTGTGAAGTATAGTTGTATATTATTCTAATGCATTCCTGACCAGCTTTATCCCTGTATCTTAGGCCCCATATCAGTTAATAACAGGGGAGTCCAAGAGAGCTAACAAGTACTGAAGATACCCACCTTATTGATAAAAGTCTGGGTTAGGGTCGGGGGCGTAAAAAATTTCAGCAGCTATGAAAGAGGGTCCTGTCAGAGCCCCAAAATTGGTCCCATTCCAGGCAATGTTAGAGGGTAAAAACTTACTCTCCCAGCAACCTATCAACGATAAATTTACTGAGAAATTTGAGGTTAATATGGATGAGTTAGGTGTGTTCATGGGAAATATTTTATGCAGATTGAATAGAGATAAAATAATGTGGCTGTAAAACGAACTCGTTAATTGGAGCGTATTGTTACTGGGTTGCTTGGGGGTAGGTGATGAGTGAAAATATTTTTACAGAAAGTTGGATAATAAATACACTAATTATCGCCTTGTTTACGGTACAGGATTACGTGCCAGCAAATTTTTGTGATTATCATTCTATATTTATTCATGATGTTATGCAAAACAAATTCACACGGTTCATTCCTGGTTGTATACAGTATCAAAACACTTTTCTGGGCTTCGGTTGAGGCCCATGACCTACAGTTTCTGTATTATTTGATTCTTATGACCTTAATGGGATTAAGGAGCAAAATACTCGTAATTTCGAGACCTCGTTCGGCGAATCCTCGTAAATCGAGACAGTAGTGTAATGTTGAAATGGCAACAACGGAAAATCCATTTCGATGCCTAACTGCAACGTAACCACATGCCTCCATGGGCACAAGCCTGAAACGATACTAATCCGAACGGAGGACATTGAAAAACAATCGTTTTCTAATTTAACTGTGGCATAGTTGCCGAGTTTGTGATTGCAGAATAGGATTGATAATTCTTAAATTAATCTGGAATAATACTCTTCTGTATTGAATATCCCTAGCTATGTCATTGTGTTGTTCTAATCAATGCTTAATTTATTTCATCCCCGAATCAGAAAACAAGTGCGAGACACTCAAAAGGATGCCGATATGGACGGAGTGAAAGTCCCAACCACGCTCGCTGAATATTGCGTCAAGACGCGACTCCCCAGCAAAGATTCCTCAACGAACATGGACGACGTGGATGACTTTGGCGACGACGATTACGACTTGTACGAGGACTACGAAGAGGACGAGGAACAGACCACGGACGATAACGAGGACTACGGTGACGACGACAGCGGTGTTAATGAAGACTCGTGATTTTGCTAGACTCTCCTCCTCTCTACATATTTTTCGTCAGCCAAATTCGTTGCCATTTTCCAAGCAAAAATACTGAACGCCGATGGTAGGAGACTACTCACTGACATTCGCTGCTTAGTATTCTTGAATAAAGCCGGATTGTTTCGGAAAAATACTTTTGGAAAATGGAAGATTTTTTTAGAGAAAAACCTTCATATTGGATTTTGGTTTCAAACCCGATTGAGAGCAACGTATGAGGTCACCTTCAAACGATATTTTTACATGGCTTTTCGGTCGTGTACTTTTCTATCTAATTTAATATATTATCCTATGTTTTTCGTTGGATGGTAAGGCTAATTATTCTTAGGTTTTCTTTCGTATTATGTACGTACGGTAAATATGCGGTGGAACTTCAATATTGTAAGTTTTTAACAGACTTCCAATCTTGGTGGTGTATATGAAAAATAGGTAACTCTTTATATAAGGAGAGTAAAGATACTCATTTCCCTCTGATTAAGATGCTATTCATGATGATATCATAATGAAGAGGTCATGACCCAAGTCTGGTACAGATGGCCTACTTTTGCTCTACATATAGGAAGGATTGTTGTTGAATAAACACTTACACTTAAACTTATCATACAAACACCACAAAATATGATAACACCTTCAAAAAAATTAAAAATTTGTATAAGATTTATGTATCAATTCCACAATATTCATAGTATTCATTGCATAGTATCAAATGGGTCACAGGTCATTTTAGAAATTATTAACTGGACGTGGTTTCGTGTTAGCAGTACAGTATATTACTATACTTACAAATCTTGGATATTGCAGAAGACACATTTTGCTAATTTTCCATTTAACCCTCTGAAAGAACTTATCATATAATATTCTGAAAAGTGCATTTGCTGAAATTTACCAGTTACAACTGCAATCTTATCAGTAACGACCAGATGAAATGTATTTTACATGACATAGACGGTTCCATTGGGGCACGGTCACTTAGTTCCCCAAAAGTTGATAGTTACTTTTTTGTGGTCGAGCTATACCACCATGCCGATTCATCACCACATTAATTTCAGTTTCAATTATTTTTTGTGAACAGTAGTCATATTGAATGACCTCCATATATCTTCCCTTGACCTCAGAGTGGTTTATTTTCAAAACCTTACTACTTGTTGAACAACTTCCTAATCTCTGTTCGAGTAAATTTAACTTTATAGGTACCTAGCAAAGACCTATATCCCTCATGGCAAAATTATATCCCGAGTCTTATGAAACTTGGCATTTTTTGCACTCGGAAGCATGGATACAATATTTTTCTTATCCATGCGATTCAATGGGGACAGAAAATCCGACATAGAGATATATCTGATCAATTAAGACCATTTTTTTTGTTGTAATTTTCCCCTGATGAAGTCTCCACTGTATATTTACCTAGAAACTAGCAAAAATAAATTTAGACCATATAGATATAGTTTTTAAATCACATTTTCGTTCGTTTGTCGTATAGATTGACACTTTTCTTCGCTTCTATTCTACCATCTCCTTTCCTTAAAATTCTATTGTATTTTTTGTGTGGACAATCGAGGCAATTCCTGGTATACCTCGACGGTTTTCACGATCGCTTGGTTCGTAATGCCAAGAGAATTTCACAAATTTTGTTTTTGTCTCGAAGTTATCAACAATAATTTAAAATCTGACTACACGGTTGGATGAGCAAGGTGGAAAAATGAAAATGACAGAATATTTCCTTTTCATTTCATATGTACTTTATTATAATTTTGCACGCAACATGAGCCAACATGCTGTTGCCATATCTGCAAGGCTGGAAGTATGATACAAGATTATTTTATGGCACAATAATTTCGATTTTTCAGACCTTTTTTTAGAATAATTTCTGTTAATAATTGCAGTAGATTTATTGGTAATCTTTAACTTTTGATTGGAAACCATTCCCCACAAAACTTTAATTGTAGTTGAGGCTTCATAAATATAGTTTAAAACGATCCAATAAAGTTAGAAGTTTTAAATAGGGTTAAATAATCTAACCTTTGCTCCATATTTGAAAAAAAAATCTACACCTATAGACTGTACATAATTATGTAGTATTGTAACTCGAACAGTAGCATACTGCCAGCCTTGCTAACTAATGGTTTGTCAGGCTCCAGGTCACCCTGGGCAAGGCCTGAAACTGCTGCCATCAAGGCAGCTTTTAAAGTATAAAATCTTTCAAAAACAGACAACAATCTGTGTGACTTGATGTATTTGTTTATCCATGTGAAGAAGAACTTCAGTTGAATTATAAACTGACAATATTTTATTTTACTTTTTCTCGTTGCCACTTCTAGAAGTGTGCTGCCCGGGTCATTCGTCCCGTATTGTCTCACAAATACTGAAAAACCACACTACTGTCTCCCACTGAATCAAAAAATAAATCTCAGCGGTTCATATTCAACATCAAAATGTACAATCCAATTGAGTGCTACTGCCCAACTGACTTTTAAAGCCTTCCTATGAGAACTTCAGATTCAGTCGACAAAAAACAAAGCTCGTGTGCGGTGAAGTACAATCCCCCAAGTTCTTGTAGGATTGAATCATTTCGCTCTCTTGTCATACGATATTTCAAAAGTAAAAAAAAACGTTCAGAAATTTTTTTTTAAATTCGTTGGACACAAAGAAAAGCATTTTTATAAATGCCAGGTTCGGATATCAAGAGGCCGCGAGACAGATTTTTGCACTTGTTTGTAATTTATTTGGTATGTTTTCATTTGATGAACTTTTTCTAACAGACAGAAAGACCTTTTTTGCTGTTTTCCCATGGCGATTCACGACCCTTCGTGTTTTTGTCACGTCATTGCTTTATGTATGATATATTGTTTTTGATTTCGACAACTTTTGTCACACGAATACGATATTTTTGAATTGCGGTTTTGAAATTTACAAAACCTGCAGATGTTGTTTCGCACTGCATCGTTTCTTTGTTACTGCTTGAGACTCGTACGTGATGTTGGGTATGAAGCTTTCCTGGTTTGTCATGCAATTCATATGATACTGTGATTGTAAGTGATCACAATGCCAGGTGTGGAATAAAATTTGAAACTATTACTAGAGCTAGAGAGCATTCCATTTAGCACATAGCTATACAGACATCCTCGAAAGCGGAGGAGTTAGAATTATCTTCTAAGCTCCTGAATACCATCTAGGGAAGGAAAATATTTAATCTAAGGATGTTTTACTTTATAAGGCCAGGTGAATTGTTTCAGCACGGTGGTCACTCAAACGAGAGATTTTTACAAGGTGCTGCAGTAAAAGCAGTAAGAGAATTGAACATGAAATATGTAAGTCGTCTTGCCACCGAATAAACGGAAATTAATACGTTATTTTCACGACTCGTATGACAACGGTTTTGTCACTTTTGTGGATTCGATAGTAGTGCTAGTACTGTACTTGTAGTTTATCAAGTACCGTGCATAAAGTGGATATAACTGCTACACAATTCTAGTTTCAATCCGTCAGCTGTGTTGGTGTCGGAACTTCAGACGGCATTCATTTGCCTAATAGTCTAATTTAGCCCAGACGTGAGCACAGAAAAACGTGATAATATCATAAAAGAAACAATATAGTAAAATAAAATGCCAATAAACAACCATACCATATATTCGAACGACTCTTAAATATTTTTTGTTCAGAAGGTTAACTTAATATAACGTTATTCGCAAAGAGAAAGGGGGAAAGCCATGAAACCATCAACATGATAATAAATAACATATAAACTAAAACCTAGGCCAGTCAGATCATATGATGCCCGGTTAAAGTTGTATATGGCCACAGGATGGCAATATGGCAACAATACATATGCTGTACATTATAGATGCAATTATGAATAGGCGGAAACGTATTCTTTCATGTACGGTATTTGAGATTTGAAGATTTAGAATCAAGGCACGCTATTTACCACTATTCCTTTCAGGTCACAGATTGCACAAATTCGACTGTCTGCTTCTGGCAAGTTAACACCTAACAATTTTCCACAAATTTAAATAATCAGCGAAAGTCCGTGTCGAATAAACGCCACTTGAATATCAGAATTATGCATGATCATAGATAACCAAGGCCCGGAGTGGATAAAGGCCGGGTTAGGGTCTCTCGGCTAAAATAAGAATCTGGAAACATCATTTTACTTTACTTTTATTAAATACATTGAAAGGTT
>QXVX01004853.1:0-15023 GCA_013436065.1 Halocynthia aurantium | reverse complement strand
CATAGTGATAATGTGGAAAACAGGGGACCAAACAAATCTTAAACGTCCGGACCAGATATTCACTCTAGCAGATTTTGTCCGTTGTATCCGAAATCCGTTGTATCGGAGTCCGTTATATCGAGGATCAACTGTACATCTGATATACTGATATAAACGAAATAGGGATGTGGTATCCTTGTACGCTTTTTATCAAATTAACATTTCATGAAAGTTGTTGGATAAACTGACGTAAACGAAATAGCACGTGCTAGATCAGTATCAAATACTAAGTGCACTAAGATAAAGTTATTATAATAAGCAGCAAGTAGTATAATTTGACCATCCCCCAAAAAATCCTGGCTAAATCAGCGTTTGGGGGTCCACAGCGAAAAAAAATTGGAAGCCCTGCTTTACACTATTGTGTAGAGTCTGTAGACTACAAAAATACTCCCACTGACCCACTGACATGAGAAGAGCTCCGCAGTAATCAGAAGGTCACAAAGACAAAACATACAAATTCGTTTAAACAGTAGGTATGAAATGAATCACACATTCGATATATGGCTATATCAGGTATATCGAAAGGTTATCAAGATCTTATACAATCCATGTTTGAACAATGATCTTACAAGCCAATGAAATCACAGTGTGTTCATTTGAATAACATTTCCGATTTACAATACAGCGAGTAGTAGTACTAGATGATGAATGACATTTGAAACTGCAGACAAGACACCCACACACATATACTCAGTATAATATCAAACTAAGATAATTTGAAATGATCGATAACACCAGATAGAGAGTTCAGTCAGGTTAATTCTTAATCGTGTTTCAAAAATGTGAAGTAAAGTGAGTGAAACGGGTTTATACAAGTAGATGTAGAAGTGCTCAGATAGTTATAGTTGATACAAGGAAGGTATCAGTGATGTAGTTGTAGAAAACAAGTGGGGAACGTCAAAATGTACTGAGATTGTTTGTTTGATGGTAAACATTAGCATTAGCATAACTTTGGAGAAGGCATATGTGCTTGTGACACTAGCTAACCTTGGGTGTATTATTGATAATAGGGATGTGTGTATATTACCATGTATAATGTTACTGAGATTGGTAGAGTACATGAGTTGTTCGACAGTGAAAAATTATATCAGAAAAAGTATCAGTGCTTACGTGATACTCGCTAACCTTCGGTGTAAAGATATCGTATAAAGGTTTATTTTACCGAGAAAATTACCGGCTAAAATTACAGTCAAGTTTTAGGTATAAGATTAGTTTGCTTGTAGGATCATCGTTTGAATTGTGTCTGGTATTGATCAACTTTCAATAGAACTGAAGATATGAAATGTGTGATTAATTTCATACCTTATTTACGAGCATCGTTTAACCGTTATTTAACATTATGTTTTCGTGACTTTCTGGTTACTTGAGAACGAACGCGAAGTTTCCTCTCTTGTTAGCGAGAGTGTATTTGTACTGTCTACACTCTACACTGTAGAGTCTACAGTCTACACAGCACCGTGGAACACAAAACACACTATTACGTATATTACGATCTAACAGGTCTACCTGAGCTTGGCCGGTTAAGCTTTGCTAGAAAAGTTATATATAGTATATAAGTTACTGTAAGATTGCAAAGCTAGTGATTCCGTGATATCCAAGTACATTTTCGTTCATCTAGGGTACTCCCCATCATTTTAGGGTTAATGGGTACTGATTAGGATTAAGGTTAAAGGTTACAGGTAGGGTTAAATGGAGATCCTGAGCCGTAACCCTAAAAATGCTAGGAACTACTTTCAATCCTTGCTTAAAACTTGGATTCCAAGTACTGGAATCGTTCAGGGATTTCACGAGATCCCTAGCTTCATAATATTACTGTCACTTATAAAAAGATTCTTTCTTTATCTGCGATCGTTAGAGCGATCATGAGATAAATTTTATCCTTCCGATCCCCCAGGGAGCTCACAATTTTATTCTCAATATACAGAAACATTGCAGTTGCAGTAAAAATCGATTTTTATCTCGTGATCTACATTCTACAAGTCATATTGTATAACGACATCAATACTTATCGTTTGCATGTGTGACTAGCTGTGACTGTTTCAAACCTCAAAGCTGAAAGCAATAATCCATGTGATTGTCACATGCTTCCGCGTGCTATGTCAAATTGAATATATAATATTGTGAATAGGAATTTACGTAACGTATCATAGCGATAAGTGCCAGCACGAGACACATAAATTGAACTGCTGCTATTCCACTTTCAGTTCAGTAAATGCCAACTGTTGAATGTACAGGAAGAGGCTTAGTCACCATTGTTTTGAGTTACTTTTCATTCTCCATAAACTATGGGTATTTTCTGAGAGCCAGAAAAGTGAAGTATGCTGTGCTATATAGAGCGTTACTGTCAGGTACATCCATTGATCTAAGTTTGAACGTTGAAAAACGCCGAATTAACGATATCCAAACGACAGAGGAGGTAAAATTAACCGTTTTAAAACGTTCAATTGTTAGCTAGGAATGCAGTTGAGCAAAAATAAAGATATTTTACCTTGGATATCAGCAAGGCCTATTGTACCAATAAGATAAGTAGGCTATTGGTCTAGTAAGACTGCAGTCCTCAAAGATTTTACCTCTATACTCTAGATCAGAGCTTTCCAAACTTTCCAGTTGGTGACACACTTTTTAAACATACATAATTTCGCGACACAACAATTCAGTTTTAAATAGCAAACCAGAGGTTAATTCAATCCCTTTCGACAGATACTGATAGACAGTGAATCTAAGTATAATCTGAACTTAGATTCGCATCTCATATGTTAAAACTTGTTATTAATTTAGTTATATATAGCAATATGAAAGGGGATACATTACATGATTACAACAGTACAACTAACAGATCTGACGAGCTGAAACAAATTATAATGCGTATTTCATGTACAGTGAGGTTTCCCGATATCTGGGACGACCGGAAACTAGTTCATCTCAATGATGTATCACATTGTGTTGAAATTCATTGTAATATTACGTAATATTTGGTGACATTTGCCCATTTGTAAAATAATTACAGTAATATGTATTGATTATTGGAACATGCTAAAATTACTATAAATTTTGGGCCCATTGATGAGTTCAGCCTAGGCTCATAAGTAGGTAGTTTCAGTCATGGTAAGTTATAGTGTTTGAGATTACTGTGAATCTGTGCAATTGAAGAATTATTTAAATAGCCAAAATAGGAATAGTTAGTTGGTGGCAATGTAGCTTTCTGGTGAAGTACTAGCTAGCTGCTAGTATGAATGAACTATCAGCAGTAGTACAATGAAGTAGCTGTATCAAATTATCCCTTGGAAAACTCGCATGGGGATACTAAACTTGATTTAGATAAGTTCAAAGTTTCAACGAGGAAATAGAAATAAACAGGGAATAATGAAACCATGCCATGAAACCATGAATCACGGCTGAGTATTCAACTATTCAATTCTATTATTACGAAGGGATGACTAACAATCAATATTGGGGAAGTGATTATGCATACTGGGTCACTCAGCTTTCCATGGATTGCTGACTAACTTCGTGAGTTTTGAATTAAACTGAAAATGACGGAGTACAGCCTACAGGCTCCGTGAGCAATATGAAAGAGTTGTCTATTTTGATTTGGAAAGCGGTTTCAGCAGTCCTAACAATGATTGAGTTCCCAATTTAGAAATTACGAAGTTTGTATGCCCTATTCATATTATGCATGGTTATATGCACGGAATGGAGTATCAGGAAACTTTATGATGTCTAAGGATATCGATATTTTATATACAGCCGAGCCAGTTTCAGTTATCCGCAGATATAGGTGTAAAAATTTGAAAAATAACAATCTGTAAGTTTCAGAATGGCGCTGTTCGTTACAGCGTAATCGCAATACAGTACTTTGTTAATTGTCTCCAAGAACACTTCATATCATTATGATGGACATTGTACAGTAGCATAGTATCATTGCCATCATTATGAATCATAGCAGACAGAACAAAGAAGCTAATGAGTACCCACCATAGGCGAGGATATCCTTCTCAGTACGATTTTCATTTTAATCTTTATCATAAGCATATATAGTGCACATTATAATAACACATGCTATCCGAAACCCAAGCTGGGGTTTATGAAGGGGCAAATAGTGCAAGTGTCCCTGCCCCCCTTCCAAAGGGTTCCACAAGAATAAAGACTTTCATAAAAAATTGTAATTCGTAGAAATAAAGGCACCACAACATTTCATACCTTATCTGATTTTTATCTATCTAATTTCTATGGTGAGGACCCCCTTAATGTGAAGTGCCCTGGGGCCCAAAGATCAGAATCTAGTCCCTGACGAAAACTGTAGAATATCCTCTTCATTTTTCATTTACAGTTAGCTATCTGTAGGATAACCAGCGACATTAATTTGTGAACAATTCGATTGAAATGAATGTTTTGAAAGTCATCTCAATCTTGTTTTGCCTTGCTGGCATCGGAACCGGAATCGTTGCCTTAGCGACGACATCATGGCTGACTCCAGGATATGGATTGATACAAACATGCATCACAATAGGAGGTTTCGAGAATTGTAGAATCACAATAGGTAAGTCGATAAGTATTGGTTCTCAATATAGCAGGCCACATTCAATCCAGTGCTATTGTAGCGTAGAATGTACGTCATAGATCAGTGGTGGGCAAACGGCCGCGGCCCAATTTTGGGCCTTCTAGCAAATTATAATGGACCGATGCAAGTGTGAGAAACTTACTTGTTGCTGCAACTAACTTTACTTTATTCCCGACTTTAATACAGATGACTGCAAGCAATTTCACAAATCGCACTGATTGATGGAATAGACTAGTAAATAGGAAGCTTTTGCATTGTACAACTTACCTATGTTTCAGCTGTACAGTTATAAGTTATCTAGTAATAGTTACTGTGGTATGTTCCACATGTAATTCTAGGCCTTTATTTTGCTGCATAGGTGACGACACAACATTTCTCATAGTTGGCCTTTTGCTGCTTGCTGGTCTCATGCTGAGCTTTGCGGCCATTATAATTCTCTTCATGGTCATCGTAAAAGGTGGACAGAGAAAGATTTTGATTGGCGGAACGATGCTTTTTGTAGCAGGTAAGCTCAAACTAAAACTCAGATTAAGGCCAAGAAAGAACCATTGTAATTCTGCTTTGGAAACACATTATACAATGTATGCGCCTTATAAATTATTATACTTTTAAATGATTGAAAACTTTAATATAACAACCGAGAATCCTCCAATAGGGGTATAGTAAAATTACCAATATAAACTCAAACAATGCTTGTTCTTATTATAAGCTTATTCATCACTATTCCTAGCGGAATCTTTAGCGACCTCTCGCGGATCCCGGTTAAGAGGAAATGCTGCGCTAATGGGATACAGCGTCGTACTGCTAGTTACTTATATTATAGAGAGTAGAATTTTATAAAAAACTAATGATGGTAATAATTGTCATGTTATGTGACGTAGTAAAGATTGAAGAACAATTGCGAACATTGTGTATTTGTAACAATGCAAAAGTGTATTTGTAACAATGCAGTGTGCAAGCGTTAACCTGATATCAATAAACACTGCAATATACATGCAGAGTATTCGAATTAACATAAGTACACTTACGAGAATATAACACTGTGCATTACGCCACATAGTATTGGAGTTTCTCATATATAACCCTTTCGAAAAATCGAACATGGGCGTATATCCAGTCGAGCTTTTCGTATAGACGCCCACAGGGAGTTAATTTATATCAAATTTTTTAATTTGCGACTGCCAGCCTACGATGTATGGAAATTCTTATTCTGGCTACTAGAGCGACCCTAAGTAGGATCAATTCCGCGTTACTCATTTATTAATATCTTGTTTTATTTTATTCAGGTCTACTGATTGGTGCTGGAACAACAACATTCACGATCCAAACTCTAAGATCTCAGACTATCATAACCGACTTGCTACAGATCAATTTCGGTTACAGTTTTTATCTCGGATGGGTTTGCTGTGGAGCGACTTTACTCTCTGGTTTATTCGCTTTCATAGCTAGCTGTAACATGGATTAGTATTCGAAATGTAGTTTTATATGACGTCATCTTTTAGACCAGGGGTGGTGGCAGGATTTAACTGGTTTGTACCGGTTATTAACATTACAAAAGTTCACAAAACCAGTTCTTGAATTGTTCAACAATAACGTTTTCTCCAAAGCCAGATATTTCTGCTTTTAAAATTCTTCGTTTGTAAGTTTATAAAAAGTGAACTCCAGCGCTATCTACCGGTTCCCTCTAAATATTTTCTCCTGAATTCTGTTTTACCGTAACAAAGGCGTACGTATTAAATGTGGTTGCATGAAAGCAAGATATTCCTGCTAGTTTTAAATTGAAGTTTTTATCTCATCAACGCATTCACCAATGTGACTTTGTATCAGAAGTTTCGTGCTAGTTATCTTAATCAGTGAATTGAATAAAACTGATAATAATACGCGTTAGTACGTTTTACTTCTGTGTTTTCATGACTTGCATGACTGTGCAATTTCTAGCTGTCTATTGTATGTCCGCGCGTACTTGCGCAAGTTACGTATAGAAAACGTTTTAATCGTTTTCGTTCATCCATATCTCAGAATAACATGAATATATGGACGTGTATTTGGAAACAGCACAGTTTTTACAGGGTAGGCAAATCTCATAATAATCATACATAATCTCAGGGTGTACTATAGGTAATAGAATATACAGTCCGAACGTGAACGCCTACAATACAAGCCTACCCTGCATACTGCGCCAATAAAATCTTTTGTTACTTGATTTCATGCACGAAATGCTTTAGCCGAACAAATTTGTTATCATTTTCCATTTATCATTCACTTCAACATTTACATTGTTTTAAACTCTTTGGTTATGTTTAACTTAGCCTGTAATAAATCTAAGCTATCTGTTATATCTTAATTTATCTGCTGGTAGATCCCCTTTTTCTTTGAACACATTCTTCAAGAATGTTCAATTCGTAATTTTACTGAATTTCTATAATAAATCTATGCTTTTAAACACTGGACATGTTTGCTGGTTCTTAATATGAAGTCAAAAGTACGTTTCAAACACTAGAAACTTCAGAGATCATCAGACCATTACTAGCTTTAGTAGTAAGAACAAAGACGTTGTAAAGCACATCATTGTCTAATTGCCATAGTGACAACAGTAGAAATGACGACAGGACTTGCGGTTGTTCAGCTTGCGGTTTTTAGAATGATTTTGTCGGTAATTTCGCTTATAAGATTCAAGGCATCTAAAGGTATCAGATTCAAACTCAAGATTTAACGATCTGTAAGTATCAAACCGCACGTCAGGCGACAAAATATTGTTATAATTGCCCCAGAACATCAGAATAATCGACCATATAGCGATATATAGTGGGTCCATGGTATCCACGATATGTCTTGGAACATTTCCATTTATTTTCCGTTTGAAATGACGTATCTTAATGACTCGAATAGAATTTCAACCGGTTTGGCAAAGATTTCTTCAAAATTAGTTACAGTACTATTTATTATCTTTATTACGGACATTTCCTTCGATGACTAAGAAGCATTTATCACTACATAAAATCCAATACATTTTCGCAAATAATGCCTAATATAGGAAGTGACATATTTGGAGTATATCCATACAAAATTACAGTTTATTTAAAATTAAAGATATACTTTGCCAAATTACTACGGTCTGTAAATAGAATAATAAAAGGAATTTTTATGCTGCATTCGTAATTCATAAAAGGATTCGGAAATCATCTTCGATGCGTATAAGTAATACAATATCTTAATATTAAAATCAGTGCAGATGACAGAGGCAGAGACAGAGGCATACTATACTCTGAGACAGGGTTTCGCAAACTAAAGTAACTCGACGTAAAAATTTAGGTCTAAGGTTTTTTTTCTAAGGTCTATTATGTAGTGACATTCCACCGGACTGTCAGCTTGTATCTCAATAATACTCTTCCTGGTAATTGCTATGAAGCTGCAAGAACAGACCCTTCTTTTTTCAGCGCACCCTTTTCTGATATTTGCTCGGAATAGCGCTACCCTAAGCATATGCTATACTGACCTTAGTGAGATTTTTCAAAGTTAAAATATCAGTTTCAATATTTGACAAACAGAACCTCGTGTCTCCCCCATCACATATCTGTAATCTACTTAGCGTATCAGTTAGCAGTTTTTTTACTACGCTGAATCATTTCTTGACCAAGCATAGAGATTGATAAACCAACGTTAGTAATTCTGAGGCTCGGACTAGAAGAGGTCTTGATTTTCTATCTGTATTTTCCTCTACAAAATTATTGTACGAACATATCATTTCTTTCGCAGTGAATTATATAGAGTCAAATATATTTATATCGAATTAGACAACATGATTAAAACGAAAAGTATTACCGTGGTTGCAATAATATTTTGCTTTATCGGTATTGGAACTGGAATCGTGGCCTTATCTACCACAGCTTGGCAAATTCCGGGCGTTGGATTGCTAGAAACATGCACGATAATTTTTGGTATAGAGAGCTGTGGAATCAATCTCCGTAAGACAATTTTTTTTCACAAAGAAAATACATGCTATATGTCAAGGGTGGTCAACTTATCCTAGTTTGAGATCGACTAGAAAATTTCTTAATACCTCGCGATCGACCGGTCAATAACGTAACTTTTTCCCTTGACTCTGTTACTGTACCTGGCTTTGTATTTACCACACAATTACCAACAGTATGCTTTGGGGCAAGAATGTAACACCTTCCTCTTTTTTTATTTGATTTTTACAAACACACAAGCATCAATATGTTTTTGCTGCGCGCAATTTACATCTTTAACATCGGCAGTACTTTTGCAATATCGACGCCGAAAGTTGCACACGTCATAAAGTTACTTGTTATGTTGTTGTGCTTCACTGGCTTTGTACGGCAGATATTTTACTTTACAAGGGGGGGAGCATTGCTTTTTAATTTATCCGACTTGATGGAAATTTTTTACCTTTTCAAGAATACTGTTTAAAAGCGTATTTACTCGCGATCGACCGGTCTAAACAGCGCTACGCAACATATTATAATGACTGAAGGATGTAAGACATCAAATGATAATTAAAGCTTAATAAAATAATGTACTAGTTGACTAAAATGAACTATCCGCAGTAGTACAACAAAGTACCATACGACTTTTGATCCAGGGTGTGGCCAGTACCCCGTATGTCACCCCCAGTGGACCCCCTATCCTTTCATATTTTTCTTACTTTATGTCATTTTAGTTTTAGCATTTGATGGAACAACAATCGCAGTAACCTCCTTGTTGATCATTGGAATTCTAACCAGCATTGTGACGTTCATAGTTATGATCACTGGATTACTAAAGAACAAAAAGAATAGAGTTATAGTTGCAGGATTATTAGCACTCACTGCAAGTAAGTATCAACTTTTATCTATAGTAACTATTGGTATGGCCGTGTCATATGGCGCATCATACTATTGATAACTGCATACAATCTCCATTAAATGATAAGTAAGTGATTATAGTTCTTTGCCCTTTTTCTTGCCTCTTTTTTGCGCCTGCGCAGTTTGAATCCACATTTATATGGCTGATTAGAGTTTAGCTCGAATTTGATACTTTATTGCAAAGTCTATTAATCGCCAAAACCCAGCCGCAGTTGAATATTTTTCTCCATTGAAATAACCAGTGCTTATTGTTACATAGTCAGTGTAAGGCGGAGTATAAAAAGCGCTACGCGACATATTATATTCGTTACAAGATGTGTATAAGAAATTACATGATCAACATTCAATCTAACTCCTATTAATTACTGAAAACGACTTTTTTTATTGCTGACTTTTGCAACACCTTGTACTTGGTAATCTGTGGTAATACTACAATAACGAATGTAATTTTTTAACGAAGGTTTGCTGATTGGTGGTGCTGTACTTACGTACACAATAGTCAAGCCTGGAACTGAGACAGTAGTAGATGGCGTTGGGAATCTAATCGATGTTATCTTCGGAGCGGGCGGAATGGTGCTAGTACCGAAAGAATTTGGATACAGCTTTTATCTAGCATGGACCAGTTTTGGAACAATGTTTCTCGCAAGTGTGTTTGCTATCGTAGGAAGTCGCTTCATGCAATAATATTTCATTTATAATTATAGGTTATAATATTCCAGTTTTCTTTCTGTTCCTTTATTTATCTATTTCTAAGATATTTGATTGAGAAATATTTCCATGGTGTGATTTATACTTCCGTTAAAAATTTCACAACATCTTTTAAGCAACAAATACTATGAATAAACACTGGTCATTTCATAAGTAGAAATTTTAACTGCAGTTGGGTTTGAACAATGAATTGGTTTCCATGATAAACTACCAAATTCAAGATGACGTCTGATCAGTTATACAGATGTGAAGTCAGACTACGCAGGCGCATAAAGAGCAGGGAATAATGCTTAACGAAGATTATGGATACAGTTCGCATCATTGCGACTAAGCGAAGCTACTACAGTAATAATTTAAATAACAGTAATATAAACGGGGGCATAGAAAATGAAAGTAGAGCATTCTAATTTCTCAATGGGTCAGCTGTTTTTAAACAACCTTCCCATGTAGAAATTAATATTGGCATTCACTTTTCCTTGTACGTATTTTTACCGGCCCGGTCTGGGGATGCCGATATTCAAAACTCATTAGCCTAAAAAAACTCATCCATTGAACTTCAAAGACAATTGATGAGTGAGCACGTACTTCGGAATCCAACTACACTGACTTTCTGTTAATGTCAGACATACCCCTTCAGATTGTGAATATAATCCAGTAGTGGATCATGGATGGCGCAGTGGTAATTTTCATGTAGTGCCATCATTCGTTCGATTACAGTCATCTTAGAGATGGACGTCAGATGTTTGAATAGCGGAACAATTTCAGTGCTTGCGATCGGCAACATTTTACGTAGATACTCCGATGGACAGAATTGCTTGATATAAAGAACCGTCCAGGAGTAGTGTGTCGCTGGGAGAGTTCCTGTGAGAACGATTCAAGTTTATCTCCGTCCGTTTGTCGAGAAATGAATCCAATCCAAAAAATGAGGAAGATTTTCATGGAGTGTTTAAAAATCGAGAGAAGTCAACTGTGTAGAGCAGAGATGAACACCGAAATTCCGGACGAGAACCGGGGCATTTTTGTTCGTCAAACACAGGTTCCAGTGTGAATCTTCCATAAGGCCGATATTAAACTAACTTCAAATGAAATTTTATTAAAAAACCTTGAATAAAACGATTCCTGCAAATGGCAAGTTAGGTAAAAAATAACATTGTTTCGTGAAGAAGAATTTCTTTACATAAATAAGTGTGGAATAAATAATCCGTCCAGATATCTTTTCCTGACATCAGAGCTGAGAGTTTAAATCAATCGAATATCCTTCTTTGATATTTTACCTCGGTGTAATTGTACGACTGGAGCATCATTGCCAGGAGAATAAATGAAGTATCTGATTCTGTCAAGAGAGATGATTACTTGAACCTATAGCTACACTTTCAGCATGCATTGGGATTATAAGTTGACAGCTGAAGCCAATAAGAAGTAATACTAGCATGGTACATGTTAAATGACTAGAGTACGAAACATGGAAATACAATTGTATTTGACGATGATGTGTAAGGGTTCACTTACTGTCACAAATTTTAGTCAAGTTGATCCAGTTGTTCAGCCAGTAACGATTTGCTTCCGTTGAAAGTTCGGTGCAGTTTAATCCACGAACAAAAGTTGCCTAAAAAAATCAACAAGCATATCATGATTCTCAGAGTTCCACCGAGGTTCCTCCAATTTTCAGTTGTCATCTAGTAATATTTTCACCAATACAATTCTACAGTGGATATTACGAAACAATTTAGGGAACAGAAGGCTAGTTTGGGAACTGTAGGCTGATATGAGGCTATCTTATAGATGAAGAAGAAATTGTGTGCCAGATATCTTAGGTTCCTTATCCTAGTACTCTGAATTATATATATATACATGACATTTCAGCTTCGGAAAAAGATCCTAATGCAAATTTTCCAGCGCTCAGTATGTACAGCTTGTTATGAATACAAGATGACATATACTTCTGTCACTTCGCAAATCAGAGGACAGACTTCCGTAAAACTGGTTAAATCATGTACATTTCCACTGTGTAAAATTTTAAATGCCCCCCAGTAACTGTAACTTGAATATGTGAGAATCTTTGAGGATCTTAGTTTACATCTTACATCTTGTAGTTCAACATCAGATAATTCAGGCACCAGATTTTCTCTTTCAAGTTTTCTGTCAAGATCCATGATCTGCAAAGCTCTTTTGTGCAGATAATGAATAGCGAATGAAGTAGGAAGATATGGCCAGAGGGAGTTCGCTTGACAGAATGCTATCTAAACATTAATGGAGGTGATAAGAATTTGGGAATAAAGCAAAGTAGAAATGCAGTAACTTCAGTAATAAATATATAACTTGATAGATAGTAGAAAATGAATATGTAAGCTGACTACAGCTCTTGAGATATGTACTTCATTCATTCCCATGATACAGAATTGAATGTTTCAGTCTAACTGGCAACTGCTGTCTGCAAGATCTATCTGTGTGATCCACAGACATTCTCTCATCAATTTTATAGTTAATGTGGCTCTCATGGTAAGATAACCTAGGCAGCATAAACAGCGTGAAAACTTACAATTAGAAGTGGAGGTGCGTCTGATAAATGCAATGGATTCTCTTCGTTTTGACTCCAAGTTCTTATTTTATTCAAATCGTTGTTGGTTGGAACTTTCTGGCCGTTGATCTGGAAAAGTTCAATTTCAAATATAAGTATGCTAGCAGTGTATACAGATTTTATTTTGGCTGCTAAACGCGCTAGAACAGTTGCGAGTAGGATTTCACATGTGAAAAGTACTAAACCGTACAGTAAGGATTATTTATGGAGCGTTATATCGGTTGCCTAGCTGTGTTTTGGGCAGAGGCTAAATTAAAAGTAGGATTTCACTCCCTCTGGTTCTCCACCCCAGACCCAGGTTTTCTTTGATCTTCGTGCGTTATTCTGGGATGCATCTGGACCTCCATGCAAAACTTGGGGGACATCCGCTGAGAAATTGCGATTTTATTTCATGACAAACAAACTTTAATGCTTATATATGGAGACATAGAAATTGCTGAATTAAACGAAGAAGAACAGATAATTTTCATCATACCTGAGTTAACAATTCATCCAGCATCCTCTTGAAAGCCGCACTCGGATGATGATTCTTCAGGTAGGTCAAATGATGTAAAATGATCCCGTACTTGCTTGTTCTATTCTCGTGGATCTGCGTCATAAATTTTTGTCGTTGTTTCGGACTCCAATAACAACGAGGCAATGTAACTTGAGGAAACATGGCTCTATGAAATGAACAATCGGTAATATAGATGCACCGGGGGAGGCTGGACATAAATCATAACTCGACAGTATCCTTGACTGAAGAATCATCACCAAGGATGTCCCAAATGGAGGAATATCATCCTACCAAACTCTAGGATGATGATTCTTCAGTTGATCCCAATGAAATATTAAGTATACACACTCAATAATGAAGAGCTGTAAATTAAATACTTACATTGGAATCATAACTATGAAGAATCCCATTGGCATCAAGAACAGCGGCATGAGACAGGTCATCTTCACTAAGCTATTCTTGAACTGAACAAAGAGATAAATTTAGTATATTTACTATTTGACCATTTACAGAAAATGTTTGATCCCGACCCCCGGTCTAATGACTAGAACTCTGTGACTGGGGGATGTGTTGAAAATATTGTTGAAAACAATAGTAAATGTCAGAATAAGATGAGACTGGGGGATGTGTTGAAAAAATAGTAAATGTCAGAATAAGATGAAGAAAATGATGTCATGTCCAGAAAGTAAAAGAATTATGATATTGAACTCGACTTATATTTGACTCGACTCAAGATCGAAATATACTCAAGTTTTTATCGTACAT
Organism: Halocynthia aurantium; assembly: GCA_013436065.1. Lineage (NCBI taxonomy): Eukaryota > Metazoa > Chordata > Ascidiacea > Stolidobranchia > Pyuridae > Halocynthia > Halocynthia aurantium. The sequence continues at coordinate 1,011 of QXVX01004853.1, read as the reverse complement.
TAAAGATTGCTTTTTCTTCCCTGTACTTTGTTTGATAATTTGAATTTTCTCGTCTCGTTTTGCCGACACCGTACCATGTCCTGACAGCATCCATCTGGTATTGATTACCTTAAATTGATAGAAAACAATTAGATGCAAGATTTAGATGGTTATTGGATTCGAGGTACTAATCTAGACCTAGGTTATCTTAACCTAGCCTGTAAAAGGATCACCCCGGGATAGTTTGAATTAAACGTCTATAATAAGATTTCTACCGGTCCAATCACAATAAAAATTACAGAAAACCTGTCTCATAGCCGTATAAACATTATGTGAAAATATTAGGTCAATTGGATCACCCAACGCTGAGAAATCGGGATTTAACTGCGGGTAAATAGCTATAGAAATTCATCCTATTTCATAGTACAATCAATTCTGCAATTAGGCTGATATATCAAGGATAGCTTATGTATCATGGAATAGGCATACCAAATTTGATAACCCAAACCCCCGGGGAACACCTTCAAAATTACGATTATCTAAGCACCAAAGTAGACATCTAGGTTGTAGTATTAGTCCCTCTCAAATCAAAACTGTGATAAACTTAATAATTAGGGCCTTGCATACCACACACAAATAACCAGTGTAAACAGCCATGTCAAATGTCAAGCAAAGATTCTACTGTAAACAGTAAATGAGATAAGTAAAATTGAATTAATACCTTCTGCAATTTGCCTATAATATTTGTGTACTGTCGGCCATTGTTTCAAAAAAGAATCGGTCATATATTCTATGTTTTCTATTATCTTCCATCCTTTTTCTCTTCTTACTTTCCTCCACTCCTTCTTTTCCTCTTTTGTACGTTTTTGTTTGAGATGAAGCACGGGCGTCAGCGATATATGTTTCACTTGTACGAAACTCCATGATGACGATAGGAGGCTTATACTTGGCTGGGACGTGCCTTGCGTACAGCATGGCGTAAAACTTTTCGAGCAGTTGCTCCTCGCGAGAGAAAAGAGTATTTTTTTACAC
>QXVX01004845.1:13413-28773 GCA_013436065.1 Halocynthia aurantium | reverse complement strand
CAGTTGTAATGTTAAAATTCACAACAATCGGATAAAAATGTCAACAAATAAATCGTTAGCTAGCCAACATGACTGGCATTTGAAATTCCGGATTTAAAAAATATTTCCGAAAATTGTTCTGCAATTCTGTTTCGTATGGAACATTTTGATATAAAGCACTGCATCTATCAAAAAAATCAGATGCATTTAAAAATGTCTCGCAACTAACTTACGACGGCAAGTTGATACATCACAGAATTTAATTGCGGAGTGGCTTTCCTATAAATTACCTGCTAAATAAGATGTTCGTATGAAGTAAATTTATTTGTAGCCAAACAGATTCAAATCAGGATGATGGTTGAATAATGAATGGTTAAGAGAACTAGACGATATTTACATCTACATGGTTACTAAATTCACAGATTGTGTGTCTTGGGTCATTAGTAGTTTTGGCATAGGTACAGAATGCAGTACAATGTATTGGGAAGCTTTGAGAAATTGCCGCAGGGGTCCATTATAAGATTGTACAATACCAAAACCATAATAAACTTGGAAATATGGGGTGCACGTGAAAGACTAGGCCAAAGAAGGTTTCTGTATCAGCGTAAGAGTAGATTATATAGAAACCAAAAGTGCGAAAACGTGACATTTCGTTTGACAAAATTTGCCGACGACCTCATTCTACGTAACTACTGTACCTCCACGAGAGTCTACTGAGAGAGTTGAGACGAACGGTGAAAGTGAAGGTATTTAAATGTTAGTTCGGTTCGGTTCGGTTATTGTTCCAATAAAATACCGACTCCGCGATTTATCTGGTATCATAGTTTTTTATCAGCCTTCGTGCTACTATTTACAGAATCAATGTCTGCTTTACTAGAAATATAGTGTTCAAGATATGATATGGATATCAAAGTAGAAGGATGATTGAAATTCCCATATGTACAAATTATTTGTAGAAGACGTGTTCTAATAAAATTCACGTTTGACTACAATGGCAACAAGATAGTAATTGAAATTTTGATAAAGAGGATTTTTTTATTCGAGAATCTCTATTATAATTGTACCACACAATTATAGTTGTTATCTGAAAGCAGTGTATACAACGTAAGTAAACCTTCCGTGACATTTTGTTTGACTTTGAGCTCTGTCGACTGGGTATTATCATCAGCACTTCGTAACCGGTGAATTTAGATATTTTCCTAAGCGTAACGATATCATACGACACTGATAACAGCTAAACATAAAGCGTTGTGGTCCAATGTCTCTTTCGTGCAATTTCCGCACAAATTTCAAAGTCTTATACTCGATTATTACATGCAAGCGACTCGTATGAATTCAGTACGTAAAATCATATAATTGTCTTCGTAGCGTGTCGCACTTGGGAAATGAATTTCATACAACACATGATACGGAATCTTGTAGCGACCAAGTCAGTCGTTCGTTCGTAATGGTGGTAAACATCAAAGGCTAAGTCAAATGATGGATAAATTCGAGATACCTACTGTACAATGCAGAGATAGAGGATTGGTGATGTAATGATGGGAAATATAGCAGTGGCTGCATGTAATTTGTAAGGGAGATGGGCATTTGAGAGATAATTAGGAGATTTGGCAATTGGGTGATTGACAATTGTAACATCAGCAATGGAGAGATTTGGTAGAACAAACAATAGGTTTCTAAGAACGCTGATGCAAGGAGTGCAAAATAGTAGTCTGCTGAATAGTGCATTATTGCTTTATTGTAAAGTATTTGACTGAAGTCGCATGTGATTGAATTAAGACTTCCAATAGAAGGAACATATTCATATATATAGTGTGTTCATTTTAAGGTACGAGCATTGTTAAATCGAAGATTTTGTTTGTATTTTTATGCGCTTTTGATTAATTTTGAGACTATGGCCGAATTTCCTGCTATCAGAAGTGTATGCAGTGGTAGTTAAATAACTATGAAATACGCAGCTTAAACCCCACACCATGGACAATACTGAAAACACACAGTACCAACTAAATACACGGTATTGATTATAATGAACTGAAAAGTTCCTTCGAACACTTTCAGCGAAAATTAAGGAAGGTGATTTTGGAAGCTAAACGCAAAAGAGAGCATAATATGCATCAGCTGACGATTCATGACATGTTTAAATCGTGAACTTGAGCACCGTAATGTTGCTTCTTGTTAACTTTCTTTTTAATGACACGTTTAACTTTCCTTGACATGTTTGATTAACTGTAAATATCATTAAATTGCTAAAAAAAGTTGAATCTAGATTTTGTGTTAATTTTTTGCGAACTTAACCGGGATGCGAACTTAAACGGGATATTACTGTACTAAATGCTCGTGTAGATGACAGCGTCGTATCGAAGATGTGCGACATTAAAATCGTAAAAACTCGGGTACTGTACAGTAGAACCCTGCATTACGCGACGCCATTCGTGAGTATTTTTGTTTCGTACGATGCGTACAAATTTATTTTATATCGTCGCGGTAACATCCCGAACGTTTTGTGCTGGTGAATTTTTTGTGTTTCGTGCATATTTCGTGCTCTACTTTGGAATAGGATGAGTTACTGTTTTTTTTTTATGTAAGTTCAAATATTCATCGTTCCTCTCGCAAATACCGAGTTTGTATAGTAGTACAACAGCTTGAGTAAAACAGCCCAATTTTTTGCCTGCCTCAAACAGTATCTTAACGTATAAATAGCACAGTCATTACAATTTTAATTTTGATTTATAAATATATATTTCAAAATTAGGATTGACAAGGCCACGCCGTTTATAAGTAGGGGAGTAAAATATAAGCTCATAAGAATATAAGTAATCTTTCTTAAGAAAGTAAAATCATATTATATCGATTTACCTATTTAATTCCCTTTTAGTTGGATTGTGTTTAATGATTCTGTGCTTTTTATTCGTTACGGAGTCTCACTCGGACGCCTCGCATGAACAAACGCCTTGCCAGGAAATCGCTTGTGCATTAGTGGATATTTGCCCTTTTAAAAAATAGGTATAATAGAGAGTACACATCCTATTTCAAATGGTGAAAATACCATAGCCTTAAGTATACTACCACTACATTTAAGTAGGTAATTGATATGATACATGTTTTCCTGTAGCAGAGAAAGGCCTGAGAACGTTACGAAATGGAAAGCGTAAAAGCAAATGTCAATATGAAATATTTATGATTTGAGCTTTAATTTCCCACCAAGTTTACTTAAAAAGAGAACTAAACCCAAGGTAATAACAGCTTCCTACAAATAACTTGCAATTACACAGACCACAGGCCCTCATTGCAGCATTGTGCCAGGGGCGAAAGTGTGCAGTATACGTAGTGTTATTTCAGTATTTCATGAATATATTTACCACGGTAATTTTTATCTAAGTTAGAATGACTGACAAGCGCGTCGACTAGCCAAGTAGCAATCCACTCTAATTATAGTCGTCCCTCGCTATATCGCAATTCACTTTTCGCGGATTTTATATAATATTGCATTGTATGTATTTTGATGTAATGTAAATGCCGTGCCGTACAGTACTAGTATGTTCAAGCGATAAAAGTTTGAAAATAAATAAATAACCGGTCAAATGATTGTGACAAAGGTTAATTAGGTTAATTAGGTAATAAGGTTTAATTATAAAATAAAGAGTGTGTGAATGATTTATAATGGTTTAAAATATGTTTAAAAAAATTAAAATTGTTAAATAAATATGTGGTTTCTACTTCGCGGATTTTCACATATCGCGGTGGAACGCAATATCCGCGATAGGTGAGGGATTACTGTGATCGTATATACAGTAGGTCGTTGTATCGCGGCCGTGGTAGGTCGTACTGGCGTCTTCACTCATCACCCGTAGTGCTCGTTAGTGTTATTTCTTCTTTGGTCGTTATTGTTCAAGTCAAATTTTGAAAATATATTACAATATAAGGATAATAAGAGTCATAAGGCCTGGAGCCCTAAGCGAGTTAGCGAAGTTTCACTGTGCAATGTAAATGCTACGAACTTTCTGGAAAAGTCAAAATTGGATTCTATTCAAACATACGAAAACACATATTCATCAAATGTGAGCGCCATAAACTTACAGACAATCAGCGTTAAAACAGTGCAGAGAAATAGTCATATTGGGGGCTTTAATGCATTTTAAAATCTGCACTGAAAAAAAATTTGCGAAGTGTTTATTCAAACTTCAAGCATTTTCCAGATTATATCGTTTTAAATTCTATCCAGTTCGTGCGTGGACAACAGCATCAATCAGAAAACTCATTCCGTTAGTGACCTTATAAATATTCATACGAAATGAAACACCGCTTTGGTGCCATTGCCTGGTCTCCATCAATTCAGAAACGGGCGAATAGTTACTTAAAAACATTTAGAACCAGAATATTTAACTCAAAAACTCTCTTACAAGCATAACTATAAAGTCGGTGTCATGGTGGAATTTTTTTTAAATGATTGCGCGCTCAAAGAAATCCATTTTCTTTTATACCGTTATGTAAACAGATTTAAAATGTTGTTGTGTGAACGGAAAACACTCCCCACAATGTACAAGGCTGCTGCCTATCGCTGATTTCTTTCTACGAGTCAATAATAATAATAATAATAATAATTAACTATCACCCGACATTTGCAAATGTTCAGCAAAATAGGATTTACGTTTTTAATGTTGCACAACATCTTCGATACGACGAGTGCAGCAAAAATGTCAGCTACAGCAAAATTTAGTATGGTACAGCGGTGCTTAGTATGATGGTGCAGCAGTATTCAGTACTTCTGGTACATATGGTATCGCGAGTTTTAGTATTGTCCCACAGTGCAACAACTAACGAGTGAATTGTCACATGTTTACTCTCTGCGTAATAAATATGGCGACAGCGAGAGGTATACTATAACAGGAGTAACAATGAACAATGAACTCGATCGTGTTCACCTAAATCAATATTCATTTCATCGTATACAATACTCAGACTAGCAGTGCAAACTGAACTGTAGTAGTTCAAAACTAAAATTGAATATGGCCGAAAGAGGAAGATTTTGTCATTAAATAAATAAACTGAATAATAATGAATGTCAGACGAGGATATTTTCGACTGAATTCTATTTGAGTTAGATATTGACATTCCAACATTTTATTTGAACTAGATACTTTTGCATTCTTACGTAATGTTGATTAGAAAGAGACCTTACAGGCTTCTCGTTACAAATACCATGTCGCAGACAGTTATAATCTGAAGCTATAATCCAGCATTTCTTACCGACAAGGCGCCGGGAATTGAAAAAAATAGGATTTAAATTCGCCAAATGGTAATTAACAATCGAATTGAAAAATTGTGGTTACTGATTTTCAATCCACGTGAATTCACGTGATTATACATCGATCGCCTTCCGCATTATATGTCTTGATCGCCTCCTAATCGCAGTTGGGATTACTTGCTGCTAAGTAACTCGTATGTCTTAATAAGAGGCAAGTAAATATTGATATGGAATAAATTTGAATTAATTTCAGACCGTGTGAAAATATCATGAGTATTATAAGGAATTGCAAGGGCGAGTAGTAAAGAATAAATATCTCAGACAGTATTGTAAATGAACCTGACTCCTAGGTCGGTCACAATATTGACAATGTCCTATGTACGAAGGAATAATAATCTCGTTGTAACGAGACTGATTTATATTCCCTGAATGTCTCACGTATTTTAATGTGCAAATAAGATAACCGTTGTTATTTCTTGGAACGCAAGACAGAGAAGATAGGCGCAGGGTTTTACTGTTTCCTGACTCTTCACGCAACAAAGTATTTTTAGAAAATGCTCAAGGAGAAGGGATATAAAATGAGATATTAAATCGGACCGCGGAGTTAATGGTTGTACGTCAGACAGTCTCGCTAACCTTAAGAAAATATACATTAATGGCCAAAGAGAAAATGATATAACAGAAACAAATACGACAGGCCTGGCGGGTAGAATTCTGAATGATGAGACAATATATGTACAGTTACATCAATCGTACAGGCTATATAAATACAGTAAGCCTAATCTGTCAGACAAGATTAGGGGGGAACGGAATACAATATAAACTGTTGGGAATTAGGAAGAGGTGGTTAGTCACTAAAATAAAGGAATCGGGTGAATTAATTTACGGGGAAGGGGCTGAGATACCTTGCTGTTCCCGTTTTTACGGGATATCCCATTGAACTAAGCATGCTGGAATATTGTAAAGGCAATGATGATGGTTGTTGGATTTGATACGATTCCGCCGTAAAGTTGAAAATCTAGATCCCGTATATCCTGGCGTACGCGTCGGGGTAATTTAGGTTCAAGTCTATATTGGCCAGATGAGTCGGGTTAACGAGCAACATAGAATATAAGTAGTATATACATCTTGGATCTTTCATGCAAGTAATGGTACATGACTAACCTGATGGAATTACTACACTGTCGTATGGATGTAGGCCTGCTGGTTATCTCAGGCATTATTTTGGACAATACTAGAACCCGTAGTACCACCTGTAGCAGAAGTGCCACCCAAGTGATGGGTTTTAATATTGTCCATTATTTTTACTGAGATAATTATTTCGCTTAGACCCTTTGAACTTTACAACGTAAATACTAAAAACGCAGTCAAAGGTCCTTTGTTAAAACGGAGGAAAAAAGGAGAGAAGATAGTGATATGCACATGCAATTTAACAGCTTTGACGTCAGTACAATCATACTGACACTAGCATATCCAAAGATCAGATCAGTAAGACGCATTGAGGTAAATTTATCTTCCACCAGTATGTATATATTCACAACTACAGTATATAAGTGCCTCAAAGATATTTGTAAGATTTTGAATGTTAGATATGCTGACTTGGTGGCACTAGTAAAGAAATGAAAGTGAGAGTAGAAAAATCGGTAACTATGGTATATTTTGCTTCCCTAGAGATGACAGTTCAGCGGAAGATATTTCTAGCAAGACGAGTATTGCATTTGTATTTATGATGATACAGAATGGAGTATGTTATATATTCACATAAACATGGACTGTACCATGAATAACTAACCCAGTACAAACAAAAGGATTGTATACGTAATTTGCAGTGGAGTTTCTAGCGTAAAATATTATATGTTTAGGCCTGTCACAGTACTTATAATATGCAGAACATAACCTAACATAACATGACTTCATTTTTAAGAAAGGCACCATAACTTAATTATTAAACTAATTTAAACATTATTAACACAACAATTATTAAACTAATCTTAACAATACCATCAGCAATGAGGTGAATCGGCAGGCAGGTTTTCATATTTTTATTCACAATTTTAGATCTTATTTATGGTAACGGATAGACCTGTTCAGAAGACGGTTCTCAATTAAAATAAATCCATTTCAAGCAATCCGAACTTGAAAAAAAAACAGAGCAATATGAGAGAATAATTTATATTCCGTTCAAAACTGTGTTTATTTGTTTTGCAGATAATAGTTGAAAGTTTTCATGTGTACAAACAATCAATGTGTGTATCTTTGAAAAATTAATGTGAACGACGCAGGGAACTACAGATAATATCTGAAACTGAGCATGGCAGTATGTTACGTAAGGTAAGTGCATAAACGTACGAGTCTGTAAACCGACACCGCAGGCCATTCAACGTCAAAATGTCGCCAAAATTTGTCACGAATGAAATGACCGAAGCGGAAATATCAGCAAATATTTAGTACAGTATTTCAAATATAATCCATCGTTGAACATAATTGGAATTTCATGGAAAACAATTTAACCTTAGCACTACCCAGTATTCGAATAGACAGCAGTCTCATTTTAGTTCATTTCCAATTTCCATATCGTGTTACGCCTAAAAGACAGTCAAAACTGTTAACAATGTGCTGTATCTTATCAAGAATAAGCGGACCTCACGACCGCGACGTGTCACCAACAAAAATCACGAAATAATTCTTGCATGAATATCTGTCGTATACCGCTAACAGATTTTTTGTTTGTGTATTCTGGGATACATATGGACCTCCGTGCAACATTTTGCGACGTTGTTACGAGACAAACAAACAAACAAACTTTCTTGGTTATTACATAGACCACGCAAGAAAAATAATATAATCCATTCGTATCAAGTACAGTAGAGCAGGGCTTCCCAAACTTTTTTTGCTAGCGACCCCTTTAAATTTTTTAAAAAAATTCCGCGACCCTTTGTTCAACAGTGATGAACAGTTCCAAATATACATGCCACTGAGTCGCACTGTAGTGGTGTTTACGTAGAGTCCACAACTCAGGTTTTGCGCTAGTTTTAATAATTGCTTTTCGAAAGTCAGAAAAAGTAGAATTTAGTTAGATGTAGTACTTTTATGTGGAATTTTGCGACCCCTAAAACTCGTCGCGCGACCCCCAGTTTGGGAAGCCCTGCAGTAGAGAATCCTTTATCCGAAATTTAGAAATACGAAAGATTTTTGAACGAACGAAATTTTGTACAGTAAAGCAAAACATTATTTTTACGTGTAATCTGAAATTTATATCCATGTATGAGTGTACCATGACTAGCGTCATTACTTGCACATTACTTTAAAAATAAAATGTTGACTTTTTTCAGTTTCCATTTTTTCCCCTGTAATGATATTCAATGCTTTGTTTTTATACCTTACAAGGCTTACATAATCCAATACCCGAAGATTAAAAAATCATATACAAATGGTGTACGTTCTTTATGTGTGAATAAACCAGCCAAGGGTAACAAAAACATATGAATAAAGGCCCTCTTAGTTATAATAAATGGAAATAGAATAAATAGAAATCTGCAACACTTTCGGTCCCACGAATTTCGGATAAGGCATTCTCCACTGTAAATGTTAACTGATGATTCTCGTTACGTGCAATCACATTTCCTCTTATATTATAATAATCGAACTTAAAATATTGTCCCAAATAATGGTCTCGAAAATATCTTCGAACCAAATCCCAAAAATAAGCTTTATGAAAAGCGTTTCACTACAAATTCCATCGAACAACAATCTGAAATCGTACACGTCCAGTGAAAGAGAGTAATTGTCCTTGCTCAGACCACACCGTTTATCGATAAAAGCACAACAACATTAATTTTTTATGGGGGATGGAAATAAGACATAAAAAGCGACATATGAGACGCTCGTTTATTGCTACGAGCGTTTGGAATAACATTAGTAACGGTAATTAAAAACGTGACATTCTAAGGTTATATCATGGCTATAGATATATATTGCAAGCCATCTATATAATAATACACTGTGTGTATAGATATGTATATTGAAAGTGGAAATTCTGGGTCCGGATAATGACAAAGATTACCGATAGCGGTTTTTAATGTATCGCGGTCTCGGAGAGGTTCTTGGAAAATGCTACTTCAATTGAAACGATAATGAACAAAGCTAATTCTACCATATGGGCGATGATATCAACAGTACATATTTATCTCTCACCGTGAGAGTGATAAATCAAAGAATAAATTTGACAATGTTTGGAACCAATCTTACCATACGGCTACTCAACTCAAATTGAGCAATAACAAACATGGCGCGCAAGCCATACTCCGTGAACCCTTTCATACGACATTGTTTATTGCAATGCGTTTGTATGAGCATCGCAGACAGCGTATTTTTATTGAATTTTACATTTTTTTTCTTATCAACGTTGTAACGAAACGACCTACTGTATTTGTACATTCAGCAAATCAAAACTTTTTTCATGACCGGAAAATTCTAGTATTTTCAAAACAGAAATTACACTATAATGAATCTCTACGTAAGAGATGAGGCTGGTAACAAAAATAATAATTTAAATAACATGGCAGATATACCGAGTCCCCATATTTTGCAATGAAGGATACGTGATATAATATGCTATTCGAATTTCATTTGAGAAAGGAGTGTGTTTTACATTCAATTTAATACGGTAAAACCGTATTTCATACCAATGATCGAGTGGATATTCGGTTACGCCTGTCGTATCTGACAATGAAATTACAAGCTTGACGCTTGAAATTATTGGGTATCTCATTATAATTTTCGTAAAAATCCATTTACTGATTCCAACGTCACGACCAAGATTTGAAATGAAATACAAAAAGTGGCCTTGATCGATCAGGCTATCTTTTTAATAAGCGCAAAAGTGTGCTAGTTTGTCTTGAACCAAAGTCTTTCTCGCCATTTTTCAAGTAATCTTAATTTTTATTCACGTTTGAATGTTTTAAATAATTGCAGAAGAAGAATGCTACTACTTATACTGTCAGCAGCCTGCTTTTTAACAATCGGCTTTCACACACTCGGTTCTTTTGAGCGAAGTCGAAAAACCATATCTGGTGAGTTAAGCATTTTGAGAATTTTTCAAGTCTTCATGTACTAAATTCACGGAAAGAAATTATTCTTTTAATGGATCTTTAGCCTTTTGCTCACGACTGCATATAAGAAATTATTATATTTACATGCGTTGAAGCGAGAACGGAATTCCGGTATATATTAGGGAATAAAACGGTATAATTTTGAAAAAGCGGATCCTGTAGCATATGTTACTTCTGATAAGTGGGTAATGCGCCACGGCCCTATCGAACGAAGACAACACCAACATCAGGATAGGCAAGCCTGGAGTTAAGGATCACCAAATATAAGTTTGGTGTATGGTATACATCTATATACTGTAGTAATATAATCTATGTAGCATCCAAATTATATGACTATGCCTTGCGCAAATGGCTACGATCCAGTAATTTTTTTGTACAACCACAAATCTTGAGGTGTTCGACAGCTAAATAACTTATCAACGTGCTCTCAGTAGATTCATTGCGTACATTGCGTGATTATATTTATTATGCTTACATAGGGTCAACTGTAAACAGTAGAATTCACATTAATGCCTAATTGTATTTACTCAAAAAGAAATAAACAACGAAAAACTGCTTCACAGAAAAGAGAGGAAGCTCACAAAATTACCTAAAGGAACTAACAACATGGTGAGTGCCAACTAAATTTACGATTACATTAGGGAAGTTTATTAACACACTACTATGCAGAACAACGCTCGCCAGTTGTCTTCGTATGACAACTCAAACAAAGGGGTGGATGGCGCAAACAACAGAAAACAGTACCATCAGCAAACACTTGCAAAGGTAGGAGACTAGAGATGACAGATGGAATGTATTCTATGTACACAAAAATTGGTTACAGCGTAAAATCAAAAAATAACATTTATAGGTGATAGAAAAGAATCAACTACCATACGATATCGAGAACGACGATAAACCGTTTACCGACTGCGAGAGCCCGGGAAATGTTGACATAACCGCCTACCCCTTGGTGGACGCACGAACTGTACTTTGCGGCGATACGAAAAACATTTGGAACAAGCAAACTACAGCAGCAGATGAACGATTCCGAGCGCCAGGAGCATTGTCACCACATTTAGTGGAAATAATGGTAGTAGAAAAAAGCAGCGACACCGATAACATTGGAAAGGTAATTATTGCCCGAAAATACTATGTTTGTTTTCTACCGTGAGATTCTCTGCTCAGCTTTGTCAGGTGAAATAAATCGATATCAGATTACGAAGGGTACTGACAGCCAGGGCATGAAACCTTCGACTGAGTCCACATTATTTACACAACAACATGGGAAATAAATGATAAATTTACTGATTATGTATTCCTATATCGATTGAACATACACATCACAGCATACAAGTCATTTCATTACTACCAGTGTGAATCATCATTCATAATACGCTGTCACATATGCTACAGACGACTTTTTTTATTTGTATTTTTTTTGCCATTTTGAATTTTTCCATGGGGTGCCGCTTTGCATAATATAAATAACCATTAAATACGCCATATTCTAAAAAAGAATTTAAATTCATAATATAACCTAGAAAATAGATTTATCAAATTGGCTCCTCCTAGGACACGCTGTGGAGGAATTCTTGCATTAAATAAGTTTGAAACCAAATCTTATGGTGGTCAATTTCCTTTTTTGATATGTGTTAGGATGCATGTCATTTCATTACATTACATAACTTACAAGACCTTGTCCTTACCACGACAACTCGTAAAATGAGAGTTTTTTTAAATAGAGTTTACGAGGACGATTCCTAATTTTGCGAGCCCACATGGAAAATAGAAAGCCTAAAAAACCTCACCACGGGCACAAGCCTTATTATCACCACAACTTCATCGTAAGTTAAGAGTTTTTCAAATGGAGTTAACGAGGACGACTCCTAATTTTGCGAGCTCACATGGAAAAATAGCAAACCCGAAGGCCATATTATTAGCTTTTTTGAAGAAGTTTTTCCACCTGATACTTGAACTTTGAACTTTAATTTTTAATTTTCAGATACCAGAAATGTATGTTTTCGGACAAAGCGGCGAATATCCTACGCGACTAAGCGATGTAGTAGTTGGCGACGCCAGCTCGTTGATTTCGGTACGGAACGTGTCGGTGATCGGAAGAGGAAGGCGCATTACGATATCAAGAAGAGAAATTAAGATCGGTGATAATACGTACGATGTTGGACCGTTACTTTTCTATCCGCCTATACTATCGCATCAAACTATTCTCATGCAATTTTTGAGAACTATGTATAAAGCCTGCGATTTACGGGGCGCTGAGAAACAACGTGGGTACGCCATAACCATCACGTCGTTATCAATTGAAAGAAACCCGATCGAGGTACCGCTATGCATTTTCTTGGGCGTAGTCGCGGGGGGAATAAAGGAGTCGTATGTATTGGGATCAAATAGCTGCACGAAACTGAAATTACCTCATAACATCAGATTATGTACTGTGAAAAATGACATACAATTGTAATCAAAGACGGAAGGAAGTCATGCGAAAGAAGACATGAATGAGTATGCGCCACGCGGATAGCATACTTGGGATCTAAGCGGTGTCATTCAATCGACACGAATCTGAGACAATCTTCTTCACAATACAAAAATTCAGATCCTAAAGGAAATATCAAGCTAGTAACAGCTGAAGGGGGTTGAATAGAGATTGGACAGAAAAACCTAATGCTAAGATAGCTGACATTGAGCGAAAGCAAGTCTCGTCTCATACAGATACATCATCGATTTTACGCCAGCGGATGGTTCGGCAAAAACAACAACTGGAAAGACAGTCGAATTTACGTAATCACCAGAATAGTTCACTGGGTGACCTCAGGTGACATGTCCTGAGCACATTATTTATTACTTTCTAGCTAGATGCGTGAAAATTCCCCGGGTGTGGACCGTTCTCACTCTATTATGCCATGGTTCTGCTATTGCTAGACTCTCACCGCGGTATTTCATTTAGTCATTTAATATCTGCTTCCATTTTAATATTCTGATGGTGCTGGAACCAGGGATGCCTACAAATATGCAGTGTATCTGTATTACCAAAAAACGCTCACAATAGTATAGGTAACTAGTATATGAAGTACAGTAAGTCATCTAGTTACGAATATTCGTGTTACGAACTTTTGCCGATACGAACACGGCCGCGAACATTAAAAATTTGCGTGAATGGTGTAGTTCAGCGCTCTTCAAATGGGGTTCCGCGGAACCCTAGGGAAGCTCCGTGAACTCTATGGGTTCCGCGTGTTACAGGGGGAATGATTGTAACTTTTGAACAAAGAGGGGTTCCGCGAGATACACTGAAAAACATGCAGGGGTTCCGTGACGCCAAAAAGTTTGAAGAGCGCTGGTGTAGTTTGCAAATCGCGTGATTGTCAACAACAACACACATCTCCCAGCCTCTTTCTCAGTCTCGTGTGGTCTATCTCACGAAGTAGTTGTACTGTGTATTAAGTGATTGTTATCGCGTTTGTATTTGATAATTATGATACAGAGATTTTTCGAACCCAAAATGGCAGGAACAAAAAGGAAAAGGTAGTGGAGGTGTATTTATTTCGTAACCTGTTCGTATGTTGAGGACTTACTGTACTCAATTTTGTGCCGTATTGTGGATTCACATTGCATCTTGCCTATTCATTACCACTTCTTATTTTGCCCTTTTTCTGGCATGGAATGAAATCAAACTGTTGCAGTGTTAATACAGTCAGCCCAACGCTTTGCGATTTGGGTATCGTCAAAATTTTGAGATTGAATTATTTATTTTATGTTTCCCGCTCAAATTCATCCTTGTCATCATCAGACATTATACAGGGTGAACAAAAGACACAACCTATCACTCTAATGTGTCATAACATTGCCTACGGCTCAAGAGTTGAATAACCTTCATGTAACCTTCAATCACATCTACGTATAAACAGATAACAGATTAATCAGAATGTAGGCTTCAAACACGATGCGCATATGGGTGTGTTCCACATACTAAGAGAATGCTTTAGCATCTAACACTTGTGAAAAGAGGCGACCGATGTTATATTATAACCAGTATTTAATCGTATTGCATGCCTACTTACTTACTCTCACCGTCTTTCGTTTTAAGAATAAAACTGTACCATGACATTGTAGTTTACTAATAACCACACAATTTATATATTACCTGAAGCAAAACCTTGCTTGAAGGATACGTGATTTTATAATGAAGAACTAGGATTACGGGCTTCAACCTTAAAATTCAAGATATTGCCTCCGAGGAGTGACCAGAAACTGCATAATCTTAGCTGGATAAATCTAAATAAATAAATAAATGGGAGAGGGAAAATACGCATTAACTATCGCGGCGAAGGGCTGAGATGAACTATGCACTCGTGAAAGGACAGCTGCCTATATCGTACTTCATCACGTTGGGTGAATTTCTCCCATGTTTGGCATTTTGGGGTCAATAAAATAGCATTATGTTTGTGGAATGACCTCGCAAGATTGGGGCGTTTTCCGAGGAACGGCAATAGCCAGGTCCCAAGGTTGTCGGAATAAAGAGGTTCAACCTCTACTTCATTACAGGGTATTAATATATTTCGATTTCAGATAAATAAAATTTTTTAGCAAAACTACAGAAAATTAATACTTAACATCACTCGAGAAAGATTCAAATTAGAGATTTTTAAGTTCAAGAAGACTCTTATTCTATGAAATCTGCAAACTTGCTACTTCATTAATAATTTAACACCTTTCTCATCTAATTACAATGAGCTAGATTTATCCACATTTAGTCATATAGTCAAGACGCATCATCGTACGAAACTAAAAATCGCATGCAATATTCAAATGGATTTTATAACACAACAAGGCATATCTGTGCAGTATAGTATGTTAATGGTAGAGTTATATTGAAATTATAAGTTTGATACAATTGTAACCCTAACTATTGTCATTTCGTTTTCTGCTGAAAAAAGTTACCTTTTTGCTGTGTATATCTACATATAACTGGGTTCAAATACCTTGGCTAGGTTAACATTATTTGCCGGTCTACTGAATGCGTTTTTACTC
>QXVX01004845.1:0-11092 GCA_013436065.1 Halocynthia aurantium | reverse complement strand
TTATTCTTTTTATAGGAACTTAAGAAGGGTTGACCTGCAGGCTTATTATATAAGGCCAATTTCCCAAGCTAAATACCGGAGAGATGGTTATCCAGTTATCGACACAGGTAAATTAACATTCTAATATATTTTTACCTGTTATTGGTAGAACAATAATAAATATTTAATAAACCGACGACTGTCCGTTTTGAATGTATTTGACAGTGAAACTGCTTTGAAATTCGATTTTATAACTTTATTTTTATATATTATTGCAGCATTATTTTCCCCTTATATGTGGGTGGTATATTGCAGGTTTTGAACAGCTTACTGGAAAATCAAGGATCGGGTGAGGGATGGAACCTTCTACTGGCACTCCCCCTCTTCTTTTACAATAGAATGCCATTGATGAATGCATTGCAACTTACATTTCTTTTTTGATCAGGTAGTAAAAATCTCTGTTCTCTAACTGGCCCATAATCTTCCAGTGTCATGGAAACGTTGAGTTCTGCTACTTTTTTGCTCGGACTTAAGAAGAAAAAACACATGCTTACCGAGTGATGTCGAATTAAACATACTGAAGCATAACTTTGTTGTTTTATTACTTTTACACTTAACCTTGAAGGCAATTGACAATATAATTCTAAACATAAAAAAATTACCCCTGCACTGATGTAACGGGAATTCTTGTTAGACACTGAAATCGGATGCCTTCCTTTGCATATGTTGTAGCATCAGATTTTGGTGGTATGATGAACTGTACAGGTTCTTGGGTGACTAGCAAAGCCAAAGGCACACTGGTGCTACCAATCAACATATCACTGCTTTCTCTGTCTTTATGCCACAGTTCACAAATTAATGGAATGCTAGACAGAAGAAAAATGGACTATTAAACTTAACTGTGAAAAAAGAGTTTCAATTATGAACCCAGAACAGCAGCTCAACTGTAAGGTTTCAAGTATACAACAAGAACAGCTTGACTGTTACCATTTATTCAATTTTACTGTAATCGATAGAATTTGTGTAGCACAGTTNCTGCTTTTGACATGAAAGATCGGGCAAAATGACAGGAATATTTTAGTAATTTTCAAAACTGTTCAAGTGATATGGAGACGTTTGAATCTGTATGGAATCACTCATTTTTTTGTTCAATGTGAGAGAAGTTAGAAAAAGGAGTAAATGGGGATAGAGATGCATAACCATGGAACAACTTCATATATTTATATGAGTGATGGCATAATTTTAGCTAAGTAGATTATGGTAGGAGTCCTCGTGATAAAATCCATGAGGGTCAGACATATGACAGTACGTTTACTTAACTATTGCCATCAAGTTGCATTTTTGAGAATTCTCAATATCACATTGATGTTGTTATTGTTACTCAATGCACATTACGTCAACAGCAAAATATACAAAGTAAAACCTGTTGAATATAAATTCTATATATGGATCAGAAAATATTTACGACATGAAGGTCCTGAATACATTTTTCCTAGAAATGTAGGAGTAAATGTATGTAATGTAATGTAAGCAGTTTGCTACCTCACCTGTTGAATGTATTATGCAACAGTGCAGAGGAGCACGCAAAATCGAATGTGCAAAACGAACGGGGCAGTGTTGCCTCAATGTTCTTCTGAATCTGGACTGCAGGACTCGTGATTACAGGAGCTGCACTTCCAAAAAACGGATAGGTATATCTGCAATTTACAAAGTACAAGATTAATGCGTTAAACGCAGATAATAAGCTGATAAAAAGATTATGAAATTTACTTTAAATAGACGTTGCAAACGAAAGGTACATCTAATTCAGCAATGCTTTTCAAATGGAGAGAGAATCGATAATGTTTTGCCTGCGCTGGTAGAACCGGATGAGTAGCGGTGGTTGTCAATCCGCTGCTTTCAGAATAACTGGTTGTCTCTGGACCTTGGTCTAATTGAGATTGAAATAAGAATAAAAAATCTGAAAAGTACCATGTAATTCGTGATAAATAGGGATGCTAGTTATGCTACGCGAAGCCTTACTTTTGTCTTTTTTTGTCCTCTCATTTACATTTAGCAAAGTCTTCTGGTTTTTGTCTTGCACTGCATCTGATATTTTCTTAGGTTTTGTCTCAGCACCAGAGTCACTATAAATACTACAAGCATCGTCATCAGTTTCAATCGCGAAAGGATTAACCTCTGGTGGTGGGGTGGGAGTTGATGTTCTTTGGCTAACCTGAAAGCCAGCAAGATTCGAAAAGATTTTTTAAAAACATCCGCAAAGCGATCAAAAAGTGAGAGTAAAAAAATTGGAATTATATTCTGGGCTTCAATTTCTTCTTTTACATAAAATTTTTGTTAAAAATGTTAAAGTGATCTAGGATTATACAAACAATAATGAAGCATATCTGTTCAGCAAAAGATTTTCATATCATTCATTTAGATTAGTGGTTGAGTGATAAAATGGNTATATCAGTGGTTCCCAACCGTTGGTTGCTACCCAAAGTTGGGTCGCCTGCAAATCCTTTTGGGTCGCTTGATTTTGCAAGTAATGCATAAAATTATGCTTTTTTATTGTTTATATTGTTTAAAATTAAACTGTTGCGTAATAATAATTGCATTTGCAATTGAAAACATGAAGGGAGTTCTGCATAATTATGTACAATTCTAGTATTTGTATTATTACTTTAATTTGTGGTCATTAAAATTCCTTATGTTTGGTTCGCGAGATTTTAGGAACTTGGATTTTTCTTAATTTTGGGTTGCTCTAAAAAAAGCTAGGGAACCACTGATGTAGAGGATACAGAAGCAGCATAATCCGTCAGAGTGGAGGTGTGTTATTGAATCAGTATCAAGTGACCTCTGTTTGTCCGGCCAAACAGATAATTCTACACGGTGATGGTACAAAGGGTGTCAGAAAATCAGAAGTGTACATGTGTATTAAAATAATTTCATTCTTCAAGAGAAAAAAATTCCACAATCTCCTTGGGACGAAATAAAGAAGATATGGTAGATTTGACCAAACTTTTATTCTCATATAGAGCTAAACTCACAGCTGTTTCTGGTGAAATGGGCATTCTCCTTAGTTCTGGAGATTCATTTTTTTTGTTTTTTTTTAAATTATCTTCTTTCATCTCCAAACTTCCAGTATCTTTATCGGGATCATCACGGAAAGCAGTATGTTTTGATATGTGAGCAGGCACCGATGCAGTGGGATAATTTCGAGTGTCTTCAAGAAATGGTGTCTGGAAAATTCGATGCATGCAAACAGAAAAAAAATGTAAGCTAAGAATGCAATTTCACTTTAGGTAATAAATAGAGGGGGAAAACTTCATATCAATGCAATCCAATGGAATGACTACTTAGCGTATGATATACAGTAAACACTCGATTATTCGAACTCGTCGGACTGCCACATGTTCTGATAATTATCGAGATTCGAAATTTTACACATCACGATATGATTATGGACTCCAATGTCACTCACCATTCGAAATCATTTTTATTGTGTTCGCGCAACGGTTATTACGTTGCGTTAAAATCAACACTGGCTACTACAATCAGGAAGGTTAAGATTAGAGAATTGTTTATAAAATGAGCTTGAAATAGAGGTGTTAGTTTAAAAAGTAAGTATCTATGGCAGGGGTCGGCAACCTTTTTATGGCAAGGAGCCAAATATTAAATATTTCATCTAGTTCAAAAATATGAGGAGCCACATGGAAAAAATATCATGGTATACTTCATTAAATATGCATCCAGTGTAACTGAAATGATGATGTTAACCAGGAGGCAAATGAATTCTGAGTTTCATGTCTAACTAAACTTCAATTTAATTTACACATTTTTGAATAAAACTATTTTGGTAAAATATCTAAGTAGCCAAGAGCCACATGAGAAAGTTCAAAGAGCCTCATGCGGCTCGGGAGCCGCAGGTTGCCGACCCCTGATCTATGGGAAGGGAGAAAAAACAAAGTTGAAATATAAATTATTTCAGGATTGGAAATTCATCTATTAAGTGATATTAGTGTTAATTCATAGAAAGCAAATAATATTGAACCTGTATAGAATCGGATGAGATTTCTTCACGTCTCAAACTAACGGATACTCCAACTTTCGCCTCAATGCCTCCTTCAAGTTGTTGACGCATTAAATTTGGAGGAGCGAGAGTGAAAGCTCCTTCTGTCACCACAGGCTTTATGTCGATCTCCTTGCTGCTCTTTTTCAGAAGACTGCTAAGTGGAATCTCTGTACTACCCAGTGATTGATCGCCGGAACATAAGTGAATGTGGATTCCTGGCTGTGAAATAGAAAAAAAACAGATAGTTAAAAATCACTTTCCGATTCATGATCATTCACTCGATTTATCCGAATGTTAAAATTTTCAATATCACGAAAGACATTTTCAAACATCTCCAAGTTGTGATGCAATTGTAATAATATGTAAAATCGGAGATTCTTTTTGTACCACAAAACCCTTGTACTAACATTTGCAATAAAAAAAATAACCCCACCACTCCATTATAAATACAGCTAATCTTCATAAAAATAGTACACATATTACAGTTTAGAATCCCTTATTCGAAATTCCTGGGACTGAAAGTGTTGCGGATTTCGGAATATTTTTATTTCTTATAACTAAGCAGGCCTTTTTTTATATGTTTGTTGCCCTTAGCTGGTTTCCTTACCAAAAAACGTACATCATTTGTATATGAGTTTCATAATCTCTCATGATGATATCCACAAACTACAGAATTAGGTAAAATGATATTTTTCATGGACAATTTTTTCCTCGGGTATAAATAGACCTCCTGGATTGTCTCCCGGACTCCTAAGGGTATATATTGACCACTTCGAGGACTCTCAGCTTAAATTGATTTCCAACTACTGATTTAACTTACCGTACTATGATATTCTTTAAAATTGGAATTCTAAGGATGGGTTCACTGTATTATTTAAGTACACACACACAGGTAAACTCACCTGTGTAGAAAAATACAATCGGAGGATATCAACCGAGCTCCTTATTTTAACAGAGGCTCGCTCAGGTACAAATTCGGGATTGAGGATGTCTGGAAACGGATCGTTCGTAACATCGTTGCCCAAGAGACTGTAGTAGAAGAAGTAACTACCTCTTCCGGTGGCTGGAAGTGATGTTGTTGTGGGAATCAACTGTAAAGAATCTCATTATTAAGAAAGATATGAATCAAGGAAAGCATTAGGTATTAAGTAATTTACAAATTTATTTGAACCAAATCACGCTATTAATGAAATTAATGGTAATATTCACCACATGGAAAGGGTGTGAAACTAGCATGCTTTCCTTTGAATGTAAAATTGTTGATTTATATACAACTAGCTGCATGCATTTTTTTAAGTGCCCGGCCTTTCTTTATTGATATAAAGTATAAACTAATGGGGAATCTGTAGCAGTTCTATCCCATTGGCCTGAAAGGAATAGCGTTGAATAGCGTCTTGGCGTTTGTGATATCACAAAGCCTTTTTAAGCCTGTCAGTCTCCGATTTATCAAGTTTGTGATGTCACAATAGCGAATTACCGAATTATACCAAATTAATCAAAAAAGTGATCTGGGGCTGCGATCTGGGGCTGCTATTCCAGCCTGGCCCCGATCCCCGTGCAAGTTTTCAGAGCGCCCAGTCGCGTACTTTTGGAGTTATGGGCGAACGAACATACACACAGTTTCTCTTTTATTTATGAGATAATATGAAGTATTTTTCTGAAATACAATTTGCCAGTAATATAGTGTTGAAGATGTGATAATGAAAATAATGTGATAATTACAGCAGAATGATGATTTCAAATCCCGGCTGACAATGTATATGTATATTGATAGAAGCAACGAATTCTGCAAGTGAATCTTAACTGATGTTACTTGAAAGGAGAATGGTTCGTTCAAACCATTCTATTGTAAATTCAAATCATTTATAATATAGTTTACATGAAATCCTCTATTATAATTATATCACAATTCTAGTTATTTCCCTTTACAATTGTATCCAATATTTCTAAAATGGAATATTTTCTTTCTTGGTAATATCAGTAAGCATGGGATTAACAAAACTGTTGACTGTCTGTTCCCAATAGCCAAATGTAGAAACCCGAACATGTAAGTAGCAATTGTAGGCATACCTGTTCTAAATTTGCTGCAAATGCAACTGTGACTGATAGGATGAACATGTCATAGCAGTTCTCTTGTGGTCCAATCTGAAAATAGCCATCCTCTTCATTCAGCTTGGCAAGCAGCATCTGCCCACCAACGTCCTCTGAAGTTGTTGCTAAGGAATGTATAATAAACACCACGAATTAATACTAGTAATTATAGCCCCTCTGTGTTACCTGGGATAACAGGACTGGGATGGGGATTGTTGTCATTCGCGAGACACTCGACTGCGCAACCATCAATTAAAACTAGGATCAGTTTCAAACCCAGAACTGCTTGCTGTAATGAGATCGTTTACGGAAAAAGAGAGAGACCTTATGGGACTCTATCTACTGGACATTGTCAAATGCTTTACGCACTATTTACCGGTTTTTGGCTCCTTACACGGTTACCAGAACTCAGATAACAAACTGGATACTAATCTATGTGACACCCAAGACTCCATGGACAATCTCAAGGCAAATTTTCACGTTAACGGAACATAACGCCAAACAGGTAGGATGACAGGCACTGAACAATAATGGCAAACAACACATGTAAGAATCTTTTGTTATGTTATTAAGTAATTTAAAGAATATTTCTAAATATTATAGCGTTAATTTGTTGAGGATAATTAATGAAATAATGACGTGGGGGTCGAAGAAATTAACGTTCACAGAATATAATCGACTCTAGAGGTGTAGTATAAAGCCAAATTAGTCGTAGGCCCAAGGTCACGTTGATATCAGAGGTAATATTGATATAAAAAACAACGTAAAACAGTCAAGAAGCTGTATCTTAGATGTGATTCAGCCCTTAGTCTATTTCTAGTTCAAAGAGACATGGATGAAACTTTTGAAACACTACATGGCACCGCATTCCACTCACGTCAATAGAAGCACAAAGTAAAATATACTGGAAAGTGCAAGCCACAAATTTCAGTAAAATATGGTACATGGCAATCAACTTTTAGATGATGGCTTCAAAAATGGGGTTATTTTGAAAATAATTTAGTCTGTTACCACCTCGTTTCAACAGCCATTGAATCAAATTATAACTCGTACCTTTGCCCTGCCTCGGCGGCGCATCTCGCGCTTTGAAGGCAACATCTTGCGTTGGAGTGTCGTCTTCCAAAGCCATGGATATTTTAATAGCTGGCTTCAGCCTTGAGTACTTGCTGCTCAATAAATTATACCAGCGAGGAGCCTATTATATATTTTAAAAGCATGATCGTAGTTGAAAAGATGAAGAAATACAGTAGACCGTTGCTAAGAGGTTGGTGCTCCAGTTCTTACGACTTACAGTCCAACTTAACTCTGTATTGTGATATTTTTTGAGCAACATTTCCATATAAACGTCTTTTAAGCATGTAGCAACAACCCTGTCAGCAAAACATGGCAAAATCAATGTAATACTAGCTGATTTTGCTTAATTACGTAATTAAGTAATTTGTTAAAAAATATTTTTCTCTGTAAAGTATCTGCACATGTTGAAAATTAGAGTCGCTTCAAAAAAAATATGGGGACCACTGCTCTACAGTACTAGCAAGTTGACAAGAGCAAAAATTAGAGCAAATTATGACGTGTCAAATACCGACTTAGCAAGGGCTTATTGTATCATCTGCATAAAGCATATAAGCAATCGTGTTATCTAAGGACTCACTTTAACTTTCTGTTGTGCCATGCGCAAATCCAAGAGAATATACCCAATTTGTTCCCTAACAGAGTTGGCTGTGTTCACACAGTAGCACTGTAGTTTTATCGGCGTACGCTGCAAACTGCAAAAAATCAATTTATAAATTGTTTTTAAATGTTAAGAGTTTATATAAATTATTCAGTTGGTAGCACAGTAACCAATATTGGTATACGAGTGGTAATTGTTTTTAAGTCACAATATGAGAGGTAATCATGAATTTTTCCTGCAATATGTATCTATATAAGCTTACAGGAATACAGAAAAATTATTTCTCAGTAAAAATGAGCTTGAATTTAAAATATAGGTAAGTAATAATTTATTGCAATGAAATTAAACGTTCAATAGTATATTGATTGTTTGGAGTTGGCATAAAAAATTGAAACTAAATTGTAAATATTACTTAATATTGAGTCTGAATAATAAAAACACACCCCTTACCTCAACCTTTCAAACAGTAACCATATCACACACCTGACCCTATCCTCTGTTTCATAAATATCCCTTGTTGGTACGTACAAACAGAAATGAACTTATAAATTAGGGCCTTGCATACCTGACCCCAATAACGCCAATGTACACTGCAGGTGAAGGTGTGTTTCACACCCCAATATACGAGTTCGTTTTGGTTCAGGAGTTAGTTATAGTACAGTAAGCCTCCTAGATACGAACATTCGTGTTACGAACTTTCGCCGATACGAACACGGCCGCGAACATTAAAAATTTGCGTGAATGGTGTAGTTCACAAATCCATCGCTTGGCGCTCGATTGTCAACAACAACACACATCTCCCAGCCTCTTTCTCAGTCACGTGTGGTCTATCTCACGAAGAGGTTGTACTGTGTATTAAGTGATTGTTATCGCGTTTGTATTTAATAATTCATAGATTTTTCGAATGATGGGAGTTGTTGGATGAAACCGATGTGGCTGTATAGGCATTACCTGTGTATTTATTTTTATTGTGTTGGATTTACGAACAATTCCAGTTACGAACAACCTCTTGGAACGTAACCTGTTCGTATGTTGAGGACTTACTGTATATAACAATCACAAAAATCACAGATATGAATGACGTCATAACATATATCGATGCTGAAAGGGTAAAACAGGTTTTTTCCACTCTGTGTACGCGAGTCATCTGTCTCAGTAACGTATACACGGAAATTACCTAATGTTCTTTTGACCTCAGTACCACTGTTTCAAGTATTGCTGATAAAATTAGATCATTTAGAATTAATTAGAATTTTTCAGTCAGGCTAAAAAAACAGGAAAAATTAGAGGTAAAGCCGTACAGATAAAGTGCTCGAATGATGAACTGTACAGTCTGATTCCGAACTTCTGGTCACCCTAGTTGAACATTATACAGAACGGACTTAAAAAAACATACCGGTGCTGATGCAGCGCTTTCTTGTCCAGTTCCCAAGCCAGTTCAGTGGTAAAATCGGGAGCCTCGTTATGATCGACCGGATCAGTGGAAAGCAGCTCGCCATCGAATCGGCATTCGACCATTAGCTGGTGTTTAGGACGACGAGGAAAGTTCCGACCTAAGAATATTATTTATATCATTACAATTTTTGGCAATCACAGGACATATACAAAAGGACTGTACAGCAGAATTTTTTTTATCTTGCCTAAGTAACCATGTATCTCAAATCTATGATTGTCCATGTTTTTAATTATGTACAAAAAGACAGATTCTTTGAAAGAATAAACATGGAATACAAATATTACTATAACCCCTTGCTCGATTGTAATACTCTCCCACCTCTCCCATTTTTATTATTTATTCGATTGTCTATTGCTAGGTAATTAGGTTTTATATCAATTCGCAGTATACCAACCTTCCAAAATCGAGACAACGACCAGATAGACTTCCTTCTGCATTTTTAAAATTCTTCTTCTGCAAATATAGTGGATGCTTCTTGTGTTTAGATATTTCAAATGAGAATATTATCAATAATAATTCTGAAAACATAGGATGAAACATAATGCATATAATATGAATTATGTATTTTTCCTGGTATCTAATATCAACACAGACTCGGTTTTAACCTTCAGACATTGATCTAGCAAATCCAATAGACCTAGCACACACTACGACTATTCAATTGATGCATCTCTTAAACATCCGGGTACATTCCATGCACTAAGACCCAAAGATCTTTGGCATGGAGTTAAGTTCACCATTGGCGTGGAGAATGATATTTCTGCGTAATGGCATACGATTGTTTTTCTATGTAGAGTGTAACAAAGTGCACGCAAAGTCTCATGAGCAGCATCTAATTTTCCAGCCTTCTTCAGTATCACGTGTATAGCAGTAACCGGTAAATACTGCTGTACCGTCACACTGTATTGATATCTTAAGGTAGCTAACGTTTTACTATTGGTTTTACGTTTATAATGTCGCCCAACATCTACAATACGAAGAGTTCGGCCAAGTTGTCAGCTAGAGCAACATTTAGTACAGTACAACGATATTTAGTATGAACAACAGTAATTAGTATTTAGCTTGTACTTCTGACACATGTGGTACTTCGGGTTTTATTACTCTCCCTCTTCTTAAAAAAAAACTCTTCAATAAAACGAAGTATTGAGCGTCAATAAAAATCGAGTGACCGTCTTATTCGCGAGACAATCTCAAGCACGTTACTAACTCTGACTAATAATGTAAGCACGCCACACTTGTATCGTGTGCTAAAAAGGGTAATGGGATGGTAAGAAAGGGAACTATTCATTCTTTAATTCACCGTACCGTTAATGCTCAATAGTAAATCTTTTAACTCACTTGTTCTTTAACAACAAAACGGAAATTCATTCAAGTTGAGCGGTATTTTACCTGACACGCATGGGCGGTGATTGTGATTTAGACTAGATCTGCGCTGCAATTATACATATATCTCGCCTTTTCTGTGATACTCTTCAGTAGCCGTTGAGGGACAGTGTATATTAGGGTTGGTTTATCCGGATATCGGTTAACCGATTAACTGGGAGTTTTTTTCGCTATATATCCGGATATCCGGATGTAATTCAGCTGGTTAACCGGATAAAAAAGTGACGTCATTAACCCTTCGTAAGGCGAATATAGTTCGCCTTTCCAAGTATCGCGCTTCACACAGTCGTCGTAAGGCAGGGGTTCGCGAACCCCCAGGGGTTCACGGGAAGATTTCCAGGGGCAGGGGTATAGGGAATAGAATTGTACAGAGTTTTGATGATGGTAATAACTGTGACCAAATAGTAGGGGAGAATATAACGATAACGGGTGACGTAATGGCGTGAGATGTACG